>JAENRT010000020.1:184210-290983 GCA_032173475.1 Amanita phalloides | reverse complement strand
GTCAGTCGGTGCTCTTTTTTCTGGTCTAACTCGGATTCGATCTGTTTTTCTTCTCCTTAATTCTTCCAAAGCGTTATAAATTCCGGAGTAAGCGCGTTGTATTCGTCTTCCTTATCAAGATTGTATCGTTACAGAATTTTTCCCAACCAGGTTCGTTCTGGTTCCTCGTAGGGGCAAGTACAATTTCTCTTGGTTCGTCCCTGTCTTCGTTCCCTTACCCACCTGTTATCAAAGGTCTGCCGGTAGTGCGTCGAAATGGTCTCCTTTCCTGTTCTTCTCCTTCGAAGAATTCCGGCAGTACTGGCGGATTCTGTTTCTTAGTTCCTGATAGATAGCGCCAACCTTCTCCGGTGGTCGAGGGATAACTTCCTCGTTTATTTAAATTAGTATTTTTGTCTAAAAAGAACAGATCCGTTCGGGGGCCTCTGATTAGAGGTTCGGGTTTCAATGGTGTATTACTTCAATACCTCCCTTGGAGGTTCATTCGATGTATCGGTGCTAGTGTAGATACACTGAGCGGGTCCTGAGTTCCAATTTGTGTTAAGATCGATGTCCTCGACACAATTCGTTCTAAGTCGACAGTGACAAACAGAGTCTCGGTCTGTTCCCAGTCTACTGGACAAAGGTTCTGACGTCTAGTCTGATGATGGCGAAGGACAGAGGAGGATGAACGCGACGATGGGAAGAGGAGCGCTCAAGACCGTTCAAAACGACGAGGGCAAGATTCGATTAAATTGGAACTAAAGAAAGAGACGTTACATGGAGGTTTATATACATTTCTAGAGGACAATGAGACAAAAAAGGAAACGAAGCTGTAACAACCTGAGAAAGGAAATGTGAAGGTAGTTACGAAAATAGAAAGGCTGTCCATGCGCAGTAGATATGAGTTAAAAATAAAGAACGTCCGTTACGTTGCAATCATCACCGTAACACTTGTCAGCTGTGTTGATGTAAAGGTTCTTGATGAAGTCCCCATTGTTGCGGGCCAAGAAGAAAGGGCATGAACAGGACGTGGCCTGGTGGAAGGGGTCCTTGGAACCAACACAGTTCACACACAGTTGAATGTAGCATTGAGCGTCGAGGGAGGTGCATGTGGGACACCACTGATCATGTAAGTTTGTGGGGTGAGCGCCAGCGCAGCGTGCACAGGTGGCCGAGTTGGCTGTGCACTGGACACTGGTGTGGCCCCAGTGGCAACACGTGCCACACTGTGGCACCGAGTCTTTAAACAGCCACTTTAGGCAGTGTGTCCATTTCCCAAAGAAGTCCACAATGGAGTTTTTCAGTCGATCCGCATTGGCTCCATTGCGGAAATCTTGCACTTCGACAATGAAGGTGGCTGAGGCCCCGAGGTCCGCTTGGCCACGTGCTTTAACCCAGCACGGTTTGCCATAGAATTAGAATTGAGCTTCCGCCCACCTGGGATGTACAGAGAGAATGTCGAGTAGGTCATCGGGTGTAACCAAAGAGCCATCCCTGTGGCATGTGGGCACAGCACAGAACTTGAGGCATGACGTTGTCGGGCAGTTAATGATGTGTGCATCATCAGGCTCTGTTTGAAGCAAGAGAGCGAGGCTACATGTCAGAATGTGTTCCTGAAGGGCCGAAATGGCCCGTTGACAAGTCACGACAATTGAATCCCTAGAAGTCCATGTTGCAGCAGTGATGGAGTTGATGGCATCATCCCTGAAAGCCATGTCGTAATCTGCATGTTCCAGAGCTAGTTCGCAGAGTGAATCAAGAAGCTTGTGAGGTGGAAGGCGGGGTCGTGCAGGTTGGCAGTGGCGGGGGGGAGATACTTCAGGACATTGGACTTTGTGCCTCTAGTGGTGCAGCGTGTTACGGTGATGATTGCAACGTAACGGACATTTCTTATTTTAACTCATATCTACTGCGCATGGTATATCTAGCCAGTAATCTCTCCATAAGACTCTTATATCTCCTTACATACCATACACGAGTGCTTACTCTCTCTAGAGCAACACCAGCCTTCTATACGCACCATTACTACTACGTCTGCATTGATCTCCATATGCGATAATGAAAACCACCTAGCTCAACCATCGATATCTCTTCTGCTAATCCGAGAGTCTATATCGAACTCTATATCCTGCCTCCATCTCTACCGACCTGAAACAGAAACATCTACTCTCGGCCATGGTGCGTCCTCGCAAGAACTGACTTCACCTATCATCTCTAGTCGTCTCCGATCACCTATCCATTCACATACCGTCCGTCATCCTATCCTATCTAAACGTCAAGAACCTCTCGTGCACACAGTAGACTGGGTAAAATCTCTATCTATGCAAACTCTGTAGTACGTGTGCGACTCTAACCATAGAACGAAAGTGCGAGCGTCCGATCGAGCACGGACACAGAGCGGACATCATCTCTCAAACCGCCGATACCTAATTGGAACTCAGACAGCCACACACGCACCAAATACATAACACAACATACACCGACATAACGAACAAGTCTCCTCACCTGTCCAAGTGAGTGAGGTAAGCAGTCCACGAGATCATATGCCGCTTAGCACGTCTCTCAACGATAACCGCCAAACCTCTAGGCCAGAACCACACCGATTCAAGCATCAAGCATATCATATATCTGGGCCACTTCCTCCACGGACCATCGCATAGCTACTATATTATCTATATATCAAAAAGCCTGCTCCGCAAGCTCAGCACCACTTACATACTCTATCCCCTCCGCCAACACGAGCGCCGGGCAACTATCAGAGAGCGCTATTTGTCACATCTTACTCCAGTGCTGTCTATGCAGTGAACAGATACACTAATGCACACAGTCACAGCTAAGAAACAGAGCCGCCATACCCGACACATTCTCGAAGGAAGAACATATTATAAGCAAGCGCACAGACGCAACTCTCACTAACCTATGCACAGATCACTATATTAGAGCCGGAATCACACAATACGGCGAAGACTATATACTCACGAACAGATCCAGAGTCATACACTCGAAACACAAACTCCTATCATCTCTCTGCTGAGCGTGAGGGAACCAGATAACCGAACCGTGGGTGCGGCGAAAATTCGTGTTTTAAGCATACAATCTTATAAGGAAGACGTCCGCAAGTCCAATGCGCTTACTCCGGAACATTTATAACGCTTTGGCGAAGAATATAAAGGAGAAGAAACAGATCGAATCCGATTTAGTCAGCCAGAACAAGGCCACCAAACACGCGGAATACCCCAGAACAATCCGAACCAGAGAATGGCCAACCGAGGCTACTAGACCCACCAGAGGAAGATATTAAACGCGAAACGATTCAGCTGCACAACTCAGGACTTTCTATTGTGGATCCCTATCACACGAAGAGACACTTTCCATACCGCTGCAGACCTCTTCCAACTCTGACACTCCATCCGCAGACCCACGGCGAGTGTGACCGCACCAACTTCATCGCAATTACACTCACCTCACCATATCCGTATATATACCACAGAGAGAGACAAATCGAACCCTCTGTCGTGGGGAGCGCAAAGAATTCATCCGTCATCTATAATCATATCGCGAGAGCGCTAACTGCCGAAACAACTCGCCAGAATCGAGCAGAATTCAGAGAGCTGTCACAAACTCCACGTAGTATCTCAGTCAGCTCACAATAGCAGCAACTACCCTGCCATGATCTTACAGACGCAACGAACTATAACAACGAGGCATCATCACTACTCAACACCATACACACACGCTCAACTAAACACATCAGCAACGTCAGGCGCCTGAGACAATCCAAGAGCACCCAATCTCTGTATATGCGCTGACAGATGCGATCACAACATCAGCGTGTCTGCCCGGTAACAGATAGATATTTGCAAAATCCGTATCGAGCGAGTGAGGCGAAACACATCTATCAACTGCGCCCGACAGGATAACCGCACAGCTACAAGCCTGTCAAGGGATTACCTCAACAGATTAGTCTATCTCTATATAACAGCGAATACAAAGCTCTCGCAACACGAGACCTATATCTCTGAGCGAGATACCATGCCATCGCCGCCCTGCGCACTGAGCGCGAGAGAACGGAAAGAGCGGTGATAATTATCGGAGACAAGTCATGGGAAACTTAACTGCTGATCTTATGATATATACCGACAAGGCAACCGAGGCCGCACACGTGACACCTCTAACGATCTCGTATCAACTAACTATTAGCAAATACGCGTTAGAACACACCACAGTAGACGAGCGAGAGCAACACAAACCGAACACAACATCTCTCTCCGCTACTCACCACACGCGTTAGCGCGAACACCACAAACGCCTCAACGATACAACCACTCCACTAACGCCGACACACCCAATATCATGGTCAACACTATAGTCTAAGAATGGCCCTGGCCGTGTGCTGCACAATGGCCCCGTGCGGGTTACAGTCTGGGGAGACACCGCACGTACAGCAAGACCGGAGGAAGTGTTTCAGCACTGTGAACACAAGGACACAATACATCCAGGATTGCCCACTAAAATGCAGTACACATATCTATACCAGACCCCCATTCCAACATCCCAGTTATTCATGAACACATAAATACCACTCTCGATCAGTCCATGCGTCGGCAAGATAACCACCTTCCATAGAAGAACGCGTGAAGTCGATGCAAAAAGATCATGGGCCGAGACTATTGCATCCATATGACTCGGATAAGTGCCTATGCACACAAGAGCGCTGTCGTTCACAACTGCATAGTGTACCTGTCACTCAGCTCGAACGAAAGAACGCTCGCTGTCATACCGGTTGCTACACTCGATCCAGACCTGGCATGGCAGAACAGCAGTTTGATAGCCTCCCCCCCTATAAACACACGCGACCTAGACATCTGAGCTTGAGCGCCACTCGCCCGGCACTTCTGCTAAAACATCAAGGTGCATAATTCCGAAACTAATAACTAAATATCGAAGTGTCTATACTCCGCTCTCAAATCACCGCCGAGATCTATCCGCCTCGTCGCACTCCCTGCCCGTCCCTTAATTGAGACTCTTAGATCCCAAGGGAGCAAGAATGAAATCTCCGCTCCCTCCCCTCGATGTACGAAAATAACGCTAGAGCTAGACACAAGACCCATGAGTCGTCAATACAAAACACTACCACTGCATAAGTCCCTCACACACACCCGCATGGAAACAATTAATCCTTAATGAGATGATTCACGCACATTGATCCTTAATCCAATTACTCGATTGAAGGGCCAAACCCACAGTAATCGATTCCTTATCACTAAGCTCAGTGTATCAGAAGTTAATTACTCGCGAATCCTTGGGCTGGAAAGCAAATAATCCGACAATTAATGGAGAAATAAAACAATTCATTTTATCAATGAAGAAAAAACGACCGAAAACGAAATATCTGGCAAATGCGCGCGTGACACTAACAGAGTCTGAGGAGAAATGGAACGCAAAATAACCCCATGTAGGTATCTCCACTGAGCTGTTAACCCCCAAGCATCTAATCTACCCTTCACTAGGAGCAACAATCGGGTTACATTCTTCGATTGAAAATAAACAAAGAATCCGACCATACCTATGAACTTCGCCATGGCAGTGAATCCGTAAAGAAGACCGGACAATGGGAATTCAAGGATGTTGATAAGAGAGAGACAGCTCTAACCCGCGAGTTGTCACGCTTAACTATGGAGAACGTCGACTATGGGGACCATGCTATCGAGCTCATTAAAACAGGAGAGTCTTTTCTACACCAATATCAGAATATTAGCGCAAGACATATACCCACTATCGCATCTAGAGACAGAACACCACTGTGGAGATCTGATCAGTAAGTTGAAAATTTTAGAGAAAACTGAAACAGAGATAAGGGAAGGAGAACAAGAAATATTATCAGGCCAATTCCAACATAGTACGTCGGTTCTCAAGCATCACCATTTACATCTTTCAGGTTCCCGTCTATGAGAAAGACAACGTGAGACGAAAAAGAGAACAGGGGCCACTGCGAAGCCGCCCAAAATTTTACCAAACGAAACTTTAAAGTCGTTAAAAAAATGAAGAATGATGACAATGCTAAGAAACGCAAGATACTTTCCACCTTAACAGACAGTTGCGTATCCGACTGTAATGAAAACTGCCTGGTGCCCAATGCATCAACTGTCACAAGGAAGAGAAAGTTGTAGACTACTCCGATGGGGAAGTACAATTAATGTTCCAGTAACCAGAAGAGATGACATGAGAAACCGAACGTTCCTACACCTAACTCGAGGGAGTCTCGGATGTTCCTTGTCGTACGGGGTACGAACCAACTGCATGTTGCTGTCGACTCTAGTAATTCACCGACCGACATTTCACAGCCATGATGCAACTGAATTACTTCCGGAGATAGTGATAAACGAAGGATGAGCCTAGTCATCTTTACAGACGACATGTTGATTGCGCGACGACACAGAAGAGGGGAATTAAAAGATCGTACAAAACGTATACTTATTCGTTACAAGAAAATGACCTATTCCTGAAAATTTGGAAAATGCAAATTCGGCGTACAGGAAGTTGAGTTTCTAGGAATGATCATCACAACCTGGACAAATAACAAATGGACCCAGTCAAACTCGCTGGAATTGCAGATGGCCTACACCAACTACTGTTAAACAAAGTACGATCCTTTCCTGATTTGGAAACTTCTTATCGTCGTTTTATTGGCAATTTTGCTGCAATCGCAAAACCCTTAACCGATTTGACGAAGAAAACAGAGGAATTTACTTGGACTACTGAGCGACAAACCACCTTTGATACCTCATTCCTGCTTCGCCTCGATGCCTGTATTACAGATGCCAGACCCGTCTAAACCATTCATCTTGCAAATGGATGCCTCGAATAAAGCAATAGGAGCAGTATTAAAACAAGCAGACACAAATGGAGCGCTTCACCCTTGTGGCTTTATTTCACACGCCCTAACGCCAACGGAACAAAACTATCAAATCTATGATCGAGAATTATTAGCAATCGTTAAAGGACTGGCAACATGGAGACATCTTCTTCATGGTTCTCCTCACACGCTAACTATTCATTGTGATCATAAGAACTTGTCATACTATCGCACCGCCCAAAGACTCACCCTGACAAGTCGCGATGGTCATCATTCTTATCAGAATTGACCTAAGGATCGAGCATGTACCTGGACGGAAATGTTTGAAGCCGATGCATCTCTCGCAGACCAGAATCACATGGGAAATCGGACAACAAGATATATAGTAGTCCTCCCGGCAGAACGGTTCATTCGACTCATCAACGATAAATTTAGCAATGATATTAAAGAAGCAATGGCAACTGACGACTTTGGTCGTATTGGTCGAAGTAACTCAAACACATCGTGCTCCCACCGATAAAATCTAAATTACAGATTGGACGCATATCGATGATTGTCTACTTACCAAGGGAAGACCTACATAACCTGATCAGGCGGAACCTTCGCACATCAAATAAAGACACCATGAATCACCTTCATCTGACACCCTGGTCATTAAGACATTAGAGCTATTAAAACAACGCGATTACTAGTGGCCAGGAATGGCTAGGCAAACTAGGACAATGGGTCGAAGCTGCGCCCTATGTCAACAAATGAAAGTCAATACTCACCAAAACACTCCAGCCATTATACCCAATTTTCGTCCAAGCCACTCGTCCTTCCAACAAGTTACACTCGACTTTCATCACTGATCTACCCATCTCCAGAAGGCTTTGACTCTATCCTGGTCACGGTGACCATGGTCTTACGAAGGGGAGAAACACCCTGTAAGAAAAACTATCGACGCCCTCAACCAGACATCTTTATATCTCTGAAATCTTCAAGCGGTTTGGACTCCCGACGTCTCATCTCTGATCGAAGCCCCCAATTCGCAGCAAAAGTCTTTCAAAAACTTCGCAAAGCGTTGAAATCGATCAATAGGATGACAACAGCATATCACCTCAACTGATGGCGAAACAGAAGCGAGTCAACCGAGAGCTTGAAAATATATCTCCGGATGTTCTGATACAAACGAACCCACAAATGGAAATCACTCCTTTCCTATCGCAGAATTTGCGCCACAACAACCGATATCATGACACTGTAAAGGCACCCCATTTCGACTAATGTATGGACAGATCCAATCGCCATTCCACAGCCTCAATCAGAATGAATAACCCCGCTGCCGAGAACTGCCTACAACTGCTACAGAAAGCGAGACAAGAAGCCCCTTAAGCACATGAACTAGCTCGACAAATGGTCGCCGCTCGAAACAGAGATAATCAATTTAAACTTGAAAGCGACAAGGTCTGCTTACAACAGAACTGTGCATCCATATGAGTCGAAGAACTAGCACCCGAAACGAGAAGGACCTTTGTAATTACAAGTCATGGGACCAGTGACTACAGACTGAAACTCCCGAAAACAATGGCGAATTCACCCCGTTTTCATGCTCACTTCTCATGCATACAAAGAAACGATATATACATGGACGAATTATGTAAACCACCTCCTGATGTCATAAACGGACAAGAAGAATTTGAAGTTGAAGCAATTCTCACACACCGGCGACGTGGCGCAGGCTACCATTACCTAGTGAAATGGAAGGGGTACGGACCGAATGACAACTCGTGGGAACCCGAGCGCAACCTAAGTAATGCTGCGGAAATCCTTCAACAATATAAGAAGAGAAGACGGTTGTAGAAAACGTCTGCATGACACGATATTTCAATCACCTATACTTGAAGCAAACCCACCTCATAAACAAACGACATGCCGCCCCCCATTCTCGCTATGCCATCAACCGAAAAAACTGTGGGAATCTACGTCACGTATTTTTCCTGGACCCACGTTCTCATCATTCCTTTCGAAGACGACGTTCTCATCATACTAGAACGCCGTCAATTCATCGTATTGTCTGTATCAACCATGGACCCCGAATATCCACATGCCCTAAGAAACGCCATCAAAACTAAACACCTCACCTGTTGGCTGACCCTGGTTCGAAACCAGAAACACGACGAGATTTGGCGAATAATGAACGCTGCCATTACTATTGATAACTGGTTAAGTTATCGAAATTTCGCGAAACCTAAGGACACGTCTTCAAGGCCATGTACCTCTTTCACCTATTTCCCCAAAAGGTCGTCTTCAGGAACCCGTTCGCTCCTACGCATCAGAAAACCCTTAGATCAGTGCTTCTGGACGCGGAATTACTCTATACCCTCAATAAAGAACTAGAGAAGGCAGCAATAGGCGACAGATCGGATCCTGATCCATGGAAGATCTCCTATTCATGTAAAATCGAATTCCACTGTCCACACCAAGACCAGAGTTTACACTATAAAAACGATACCCGATTTCAGCACAGCTCCAACCAACCCACTTCCATCAGAAAAAATGTTGTCTTTCGTCGTCTTCCTCTACGTCCTCACCGTTGTCTTCCTCGCCAGCGCCCACTGGCGCGTCAACCCATCCCTCGCCGCCTACAATGAGGACCACCCCCTCGAGGTCTTCATGACCACCACCATCACCAACACCACCGAGGACGAGGACCTCCACGTCCACCCCGCTGAACTCACCACCCCTGTTGCCCAGCTCATCCACCCCATTGTTGTCCGGCCCCGGAATACCGCCCTTGAAAATGTCAGCCAAGCCCTCGCCCTCCTCATTCTCCAGTACAACCTATTTGCCGAGCCCCTTGATGTATACACCGCCCTGATGCTACATACCGACCCCCACCTCCTCTCCTATGATGAACGAGACGCCACACTCGAACAAGCGCGGCAACTAAAAAGGTCAATCGAAACCTTGCAGTGGTGGGTTGAAACGGCAGCAAAAGACATCGATAACATCGCCAAGTGGCTGGAGTCATGGCAAGACCATGGCTGGATGTCTTCCAGCTGGTAGAAGTCGGTGACTTCTCGCATACAAAGGGGGTAATGTTACGATGATTGCAACGTAATCTGGTAGCGGACGTTTCTTATTTTAACTCATTACTCATATCTACTGCACATGGACAACCTCTCTTTTTGTAACTACCTTCACATTTCCTTTCTCAGGTCATTACAGCTTCTCTTCCTTTTTCGTCTTATTGTTCTCTAAAAACGTATATAAACCCTCATGTATCGTCCTTTCTTTAGTTCCAATTTAATTGAATCTTGCCCTTGTCATTTTGAACGATCTCGAGCGCTCCTCTTCTCATCGTCATGCTCATCCTCTTTTGTCCTTCATCGTCGTCAAACTAGACGTCGGAACCTTGGTCCAGTAGACTGGGAACAGACCGAGACTCTGTTTGTCACTGTCAACTTAGAACAGACCGCGTTGAGGACATTGATCTTAACAAGATGAGTCCCTATGCTGAAGGATGCTCCTGCCACATCTGCTNTGTCCAGTAGACTGGGAACAGACCGAGACTCTGTTTGTCACTGTCGACTTAGAACGAATCACGTCGAGGACATCGATCTTAACACAGCGCTCCTTATGGGGGGAGGGAGACATCCCTTGGTTAGCTGAAGGCACGGAGGGCAGCAACGCTGCTCGGGAAGCATATGAGCACTGTGTGGAAGTGGCCCAAGAGCTGGGAGGGGCACCAGGGCGAGTGGCCCGGTTGACAGGAGGTGGGGGACCAGTTGTGAACACAGCCCTTTGGAACGCATCAGCAAGAGGAATGTCGTACACCTCAGCAATGGTGGAGGCAACAGCAAAGGAAGCATTGAGAGTGGCAGAGGTCATCTGGACTGTGGCGGGTGTCCCAGATGTCAACCGCACGGGGCCATTGTGCAGCACACGGCCAGGGCCACTTTTCCGGGAGGGGAGTGGTCGCGGCAGGGCAAGGCACACTGTGGGAGCACGTGGGCCAGATCCACGCAAAGGGGCAGCAAGGGATTCCAATGCTGCTTGCGGAAGCTTGACGCGCTCCAAGTCGGGCAGATATGACGCCAGCATGGTCGCAATAGTGGCGATGCGTTTGGCACTGGAGAAGATGTGATGGTGAATGTGGAGCCCTCCAATCACCGTGGTGAGCTCTGGAGAGGAGTTGGCGAGCTCCGCACATGTAAGTATGGTGAGCGGGACTTCACAGAAGGCACGCATGTACGAAAGAAGGGGGGTCGCAAAGCAATCTAAAAGGACATCTTTATCCACTGCTGAGATGGAGAAGGAGCCATCCAGTTGGGGCACAAAGACAGACTCACTCTTAGCTTTAAGGGCAGCAGCATTGGCAGTCCAAGAGGCAAGTTCACCTTCAGGGGTTGCAGGGGCAGCATGAATGGATGCTGAGACCCCTTGGGCCTCCAGGTTCGAGGGCTGGTCGCTGTCCTTTCCAATGTCCATGTCTGACATAAAGTGTACTGCTGCTATAGCAGTAACAGCAGCAGCAAGCATGTTGGTCTTGGCTGCTAGCACTCGTTCATCGAGGCGTTGGACCCCTGGGGTGAGGGCGTCAGCATTGGTTTTACTGGAGCTCCTCGATGAGGGGGCCACTAATTGGCAATGTCTGAGGACCAGATGAAACCGGTGGAGCAAACCTACCTCAATTTCATCCAAAGGGTGTGTGGCGTGACTGTTGAGCCAAGCAGTGCATGCCTCCTGCCCTTGCGGGAGGCTAGCAAGCCATGTGGGGTAGCGGGAGGGGTTCAGCCATGATGCACATGCTGGGGCAGCAGGCGCCATGCGGTGGTCAGGCACTCCAGACATAGCAATATTCAGGGGGGTGTGTACTCGCACAAGCGGAGGAGGTGCCCCCAACATTGTTGTGGGGTCACCTGTTGGGGCTGGGGCAGCAGGTGTGGCCGCAGTGGAGCTGGGAGCGACTTGGGCCAGCCTGGGGGTGGGGCCAAAGAGGGATTGCCTGGTCGAGGGGCGCCGCAGCAGGAGTCTGTGATGGAGCTCCTTGTCAAGGGCCCCGTTGAGCATGGACGCCACCCGACAGGCTGTGAGAGATGACGGGTCATTGATTTTATCGAAGGAGTGTAGGCAGCCATTGTGGCCACACATCATGTTGCATAGTTGACAGAAACCAAGATGAGGGCAGTCCGGGGTGAGCAGGTGAAATGAGCCACAGGCTGCACAGAGTTCCTGAGGCAGGGCACTAAGTGCTGCTGAGATGTCGTCATGGCGCCACTGGGAGAGATGGCCTGTGCACTCCTTAAGAGCAGAGTGAATGGCAGGGGAGCCGAAGAGTTCTTGGGAGGCTGGTACCAGAATAGAGTCCACCATGTATTGGGCGTGGGCCGTTATGGATGCTCGGGTGTCTGGGGCCGCAGCGATAGCTGCACAGGTGAGGCCCAGGGGGCTAGAGGGGGGCATTGGGCTGGATACTCCAGGAAGCATGTCCAGGCACTGGAGTGTCATGTGGGCAGGCAAACCCTCATGTTGGGCATTGACCCACCCCACTCCTTCGGCACCAAGAGTTGTAGTCACTACCGACCTATCCAACGGACCTTCCTCATGCCCGACGTGGGACGGGGCAAATTCGCATTTTGTAGGATTAACATCAGGCTACTAGGGCGCCAACAACAGACAAATCACCATCACCATGGTTATGACACCAGGCAAGGTCTAGGCCCTGCCGTAGTAGTCAGTGCATTCATTAAACCGACCTGGCAAGAGAGGAGCAATAGTACTAGTAGAGTATGCACTTGTCATCATTCCCATGCCCAGACCACCTCTATTCATTTACCTGTTCTCATACACTACCTGGTGCTCGCAACACTTCACAGCTCTGGGATATAATTGAACAAGGCTTAAATACGGTTACAGAGGTATGACCAATTTAGATAACCTCAAGCTCAATACTAACCGTAGTTGTCCTTGCTTTGAACGAGATTTTGGAGCATCGATTTAACGTATCAGACTATAATATTTCAAACAACATCAACAAGTGTTCCATGAAATCGCATATGGGGAACTTCGTTGATGGTATCGACGAGTTTGACAACCAGTAAGATCCTTCTTTTTTTCCTTAGATGTTGATCCATGTACTATTCTTTAGGTTCTTCAAAATTAGTCCTCGAGAGGCCGAAAGCATGGATCCTCAGTAACGCATATTACTGCATACTGCTTATGAAGCACTAGAAGATGCAGGATACGTGCCCAATTTGTTGCCCACATTCCATCAAGATTGTTTGGCTGTTTCATTGGCGCTGCCACCCATGACTACGTCTACAATCTCAAAGACAAGTTGACATTTATTATAGTACTGGTAAGGAGGTTTCTTGTGTGGTGGCAATAGTCAGTTGATTTTGATCAGGTACATTGAAAGCATTGCTCAGCGGCTGTCCTACACGATGCAATTGAGCGGTTTGCCATGGTCATTGACACCACTGATAGGCCACCACCACTTTGTGCAGTTGGCCAAAGATTGGAACCGATCAGCGCTCAGCACTCAGCAGTGGTGACAACTCCAAGTTTTGATGTTGCCAGTTGGTGCGTGCCAGGCCCTCTTTGTTTCTCCTAGGCATCATGTGGTGACGCCAGCCCAAGTAATGACATACTGGTACTACTAGTCATGTATGTCAACGACATGCACAGAGGCTATAGTAGAATGTTGCAACTTGAAGTACCCCTAGTAGGTTGTGAAAACTATGTAACGTTGTGCCATGACACATGTCTAGATGTTGTCACACACTATATTTTTAGCATCTAAATAGACTGATCAGATTCCGATCAATTTTAGACTTTGCTTCCTACGTCAATCTATGAACATTGCCTCGGTAAAGACAAAGGCTCTGATATTGTGGGGAGGTACTAGTAAGTTCCGCACCTTATCCTACAGTTGATTTAACTGACACAAAATTAGGTTATCTGCATGTAATACATAGTCATCCGAAACTAGAAATAACATAGCATTTTTTCCGTCTCGCTCATTTGTGCCTCTTCAGGTCACTTTGCGCTCGTTTTCTGTGTCCGCATGGTCAATTGTGCGCTCTTTTTTGTACCATTTACTTGAATTTCAGCTTGCACACCTTTATTTGTTCAACAATCCTCTACCACTAGCCGCTGCCTCAAACTACTTTCTCACGCATCCTATTCCAACACAACAACTTTGGTGCGTTCTCATATTAGTTTCTTGTAACTGTTCTTAATGAATTAGCTATTCAAAATCCATACTGAACACAATGGAGGTGAACAATTACCAATGGTGAGTAAACTGTTTTTGTTTTTGTTTTCTAACATCGTCCAGCGATACTGCAATGGACGTCGACTACCCTGTTGGTGAGGTTGTTGCAATGGACGTGGACGTCGGCTACAGTGAACGGTGACTAAACCGTTTTTCGTTTTTGTCTTCTAATACTGTCCAGAGATATTGCAGTCAGTGTTGACCACCCTGTTGGTGAGTCCGCCACAATGGCCGTGGATGGTGGATGGTGCGTAAACCGTTTTTGTTTTTCGTCTTCTAATACCATCCAGCGATATTGCAGTGGGCGTCGACCACCCCTTTGGCGAGGCCATCGCAATGGACACAGACATCAGATATGGTGAATGGTGCGTAAACCGTTTTCGTTTTCGTTTTTCGTCTTCTAATACTGTCCATAGCGATATTGCTATGGATGTCGACGGCCTAATCGAGGGTTTGAATGGAATGGCCATCGGCTACGGTGAACGGTGCATACAATGTTTTCGTTTTCGTTTCGTTTTCTAATACCATCCATAGCGCTATGGACGTCGATCGCCCCTTTGATGAGGCCGTACCAATGGATGTGGACATCGGCGATGACAACATGGACATCGACTAAAATCTCAAATGGATGAATAGTATACTTACTCTTATTGTAAAAAAATATTCCCTGCATTGCTCGTATTGATTCATATAGTAGTAGTATCTAATGTACAATAAGCATATGCATCAGCCTGTAATCTATGCACCATCTGTCCCTTAAAATCGAATTGTCAGTGTCATTACCCCGACAGTGTAAAATAAAGTGACCACACCTAATCTATCCAAAGCGAGTCAAAAAGAAGAAATAAACGGACCAAACCATGAACAACCCTACTCCGGAATGCAAACATGCGAAGATGATGGGGTTAGCCTCACATCGCTCAATGATCTCAGTCAACACCTACAAGCTGAGAAACCACACCAGGGATGTGATGGACAGCTGCACGTCGACGATCAAAGTGGTTGTGGATGATGGGAAGACATTGCGTGGTGTGGAGAAGGACAGGACATTGACGCCGCCCATGCAGTGGTATGTGACTGTGCACTTGATGAACTCTCGGTGCACGCAGGCGTGGCAATGAAGGGACCTATGACAGTCTGTATGGGACAAAAACATTATGGTAATGTCAGGCAGTGCACATTGATGTGCACTGGTTTGCACCACTGTGCATTGGTGCATGACATGCATCATTGTGCACACCTTTGATACATCAGTGCAACAAATGAGACATGCCATACTCTGTGCTGGTAGCTGTGCAGTGCATGCACCAATGTTGCACAATGCATGCACTATTGTTGAGGTCAATGATACATGAGTGCAAGATTGCATTGTTATTAGATTTTGTTAATGTCTGAGATTCCTGTTAGACTCTCACATTACATATTGCTGTTCTTGGTATTTTCATTATATTTCTATGCAAACAAAAAAAATTTTAAAAAAATGGCAACTTGTCTGATAGCCATGGACTTCCTCTATTTGGAATAAGTGCAAATATTGCACTGGTGGCATGCTCATGTCAGGTATGGTGCATGCACCACTTGTGCACCATTGTGTTAGATCATCTGAATGAGTGGAATCAACTGGAATGAGAAGATGCATCTTGTGCACTCTCATGTGCATCTGGTGCATCAGTGTGCATTGTGTCATGTCTAAGCCCCATGCACCCTCATGCACTGATGTGCACTGATGCACACTGATGCACACTGATGCACATTGATGCACATTGATGCACATCAGTCCCTAGGACAAAAACTAATGTTTTTGTCCCATACAGTCAATCATAGGGACCTCGCGCATGACGAGGACTTGATGCATTGCGGTCTGTTTGGGAGATCCTGATGAGGTAGATGAGGATGGAGACATGCGAGAGGCTTCTGGATATGACCTGGGGGAGAGGTAGGTGGTGTCCCCTTGTGAATGCCTGGCGTGCGGGGGTTGGGGGTGGACCGAGGGCTGCCTGTACAGGTGCGAGAGGGTGGCAACGCAGGCTGGCGGTTGGGTGTGAGCAAGGCACAGGATCTCAAGAAAGAGTTTTGAAATGCCTGCAATGGAGAGGTGGAAAGGCGCAAGGACAGGCAGTCAATGGTTTGGTGACAGCCTGATGGCACGTTCTTTGTTCGTCCCACTTGGTGCGTGAACCGTGGTAAAGCATGTCAGGTGGTGGACACTGAGTGCTGATCTGAGCCTTGTGCAATGGGTACACAGGTAGTCAACATCTAGAGCTCAGGTGACACTGCGAGTTTGAAGTTGAACGGACCCGACAATTTTCTGCTAATGGAACATATAAAGAGAGCGCATTGCTTGGCGTAGAAGAGGGAGTGTTTGCAGGCTGCTGCTACGGGGTCGCTTGCACCACCAATGCCGATCTGACCACCTGCAGCCGGGCTAGCAGGATCCTTGGGCACGTCCCACACCAACTCCGCGGGTTCCTGTACATGTCCCAGTTCCGCGCCCTCGGGGGAGCCTATGACTGGTGCTATGGGCTGCAGTGAGGCCATTGTGTGTGCGTATCAAGAGGGTGGATTCGAGATGGCCCAGTGCGTGTGCAATTACTGCCTCACAGTGGTGCGTGTCAGGTTGTGGATGCTGAGTCCTGATCTGAGCCTTGTGGAGCTGGTTCCAATTCTTGAAACTTATGCCAATTTTGCCGAAGAAGTACTTCCGCTATTGGTGCATTGAAGTATCCAATCAAGAACAACCATTGATTCAAAGGGCAACTGGGGACAGTGTACGAAGTTCCGAAGGAGGTAACGTTGTGAAATTTGAGCAAATCAAGGTGCCTGTGATGACATGCCATGGCTGTCAATGCCTCGATGCGGTATGACAACTGTGTGTGGATTCAGTGATATGATACGAAATGTGAGACCACCAGACCTGCAGAAAATCATGTACTGCTTTGGAAGCGATGGTTGGTGATACAAGCAATTGGTGCGTGGCCGCGCTGCTTTCGTGGGTCTGGGCTGAATGATGGTTTGGGTGGGTAGTTCAAGGGAGAGGGGAATGACGACCTGCTTCCCTTGTCAAGTTGTCACATAGCGCTCTAGCGTGTGGTCCGGTGGTGCTGAGCATGGTGCTGAGCATGCGCTATTGCGCGCTCAGGCTGGGAGTCACGCTATAGCATGCTATGTATACTAATCACACCTTGTTTTCCACACCTCTCCAAAATGTCAGAAACTTGTAAGTCGAAAATGCCTCTTATAATTTCTTTCTCTAAAACATTGCAAGACAATTCGCCTGATTGTTAATGTTGCCTGTGTCATCAATGCCGATCCTGAGACCAAACTTGATTATTTGACTCTATTCTTCTTGCCAGACTACTCAGTTTCTTTGGCTGAGATCCTTATCCCGGCCTCCAATATCAGTCAGCACATATCAACTGCTGGAACAGAAGCATCGGGAACATCAAACATGAAATTCTGTCTAAATGGGGGTCTCATTTTGGGTACTGTTGGTGTGTTGTCCATTTTATTTCATGGATTCGCTATGTTGAAGGATTTCACTGATGGCGCCAATATCGAGATAGCAGAGGAGGTATGTCATATCTCCGCTTCCCTATTGCACCTGTTCATCGTTGTCCTCGAAGGTTGGCGAGCAACGTTTGTGAGTTAGATGTTGACAATGCAACTAGGACTTCACTGATTCTCGTTAGTCTTCTTTGGACATTTGATGCCGTAAGTCTTGGCCACTACTGTCATCCATGAGATTTGTGTACACCAGACCATCTAGGGCCGTGGAAAATTTGCGTTACCAGCACGCTTACCACCCTGTTGCCTTGGAGCAGAAATCTCCAGTGCTTGCGGTAGTCGTCAATGCGATTGCAAGTGGCTACTTCGGCGATGGTGGTGCCTACCAACCGTACATGCCAGAACAATTAATTCAGTTGATCACCGTGACAGAATCATGACAGGTTGCTGAACACGATCTTGCAACACAACTACTACTTGATTGCGGATGACTTCGACTCCTGTAAGATCTGTTCTGAATGATACAACTTTTATGTGTATATCACATTCCTTGTAGACCTCAAGGCTCTCAAAATGGTTGATGATGCATAGTCAGATAGGGATGAATGGGTCAAGAAGTCAATTAGAACTGTCACGAAGGTTGGCTGTGAATTGTTTGCAGCAGATCTGCATATTATCCAATCCTTTAGATGGGCAAGTTTAGCTCTGATCGGGCCATTAACAAGTATGCCGAGAGTTACTGGAACATTGAGGCGACACCTGTTCCGATCAATTAACGTTGCTGGCAAATATATATCTAGAGTTGCCTTGTGACCTTGCTAAAGAAATTCCAACTACACAACTCGTCATTGCCATTGCAATCCGTGGTTGAGCCATTTGTTTCCAGATGTATATAATGACTATGTTATGTATATCAAAGATAATAGATGTGACGCCATTGATATGCATAGTAACGACTGGAGTCTGAGAATATTAGGGAGGTCATATGCGAGAAATCGAATAGCCAATGCATCCATGCAACCGAGATGGGCAGTAACAAAGCGGATATGGTATCATTATTCCCCTGTCAACTGTGTAGCGTGATGGGCATGGACTAAAGCAGATATGTCAGGATAAGGACAAGGGAATGACGAAAGACGCCAACCTCATGGGCCATCCTCTGTGGGAGGCAAATGTAGAACAAGGATGGGTGGTTTGGGGATCAAGGAGAGACAAAAAGGGTTTCAATATTCACTAATCCTCCCCTGGCACTGCATCAACATGCCCGTTCTCTTCAACTGAGCCTGGCCTCCAGTTAAGCCAGGTCGTCAGGTGGTGGTTCGCTAGGTGCTTTGGACCCCTCTTCTGCGGGTGTAGCTTCCACCATGTGCTCTTTAGTGATCGCGGCAATGTCAGCTACCTCTACTTCCACTGCCGCTTCTGGCTCTCCTGCAGACTCAGATTCGACAGATGCATCTGTGTCAAACATTCCATCATCCTTAACAAGGCGGGTTCGTCTGGGGAAGTAACTTCTTCAGCTGTAGACACCGCATGTGCTACTGTAGGTTCGCTCCAGCTTGGCTTGGCATCTCATCACTTCCGCCACTGGTTGGTATTTCATGGATGAAACCGGAAGAGTAATGGACTCGTTGGCAACCTTGACAACAGTTTCTAGGGGTGCAGTTTCTGCCACTGTAGGTTTCAGTTGCGAAGTTACTGGCGGAGACGAGGTATGGTCTTGCTGCACTTCTCATCTTCCTCACGCAACACTTCACCCATCTCTCCAACCCTTACAGCTGATGGGTTCTTACCGAGAGTCTTACTAAGACTATTCACCTTCTTCTGACTAGGTACTCCAAACCTCTTGTCCAAAGACATGCGTGATCCAGAAGTGTTGAACAAGCTGAACTGCTTTTTTGCGCTCGAGAATGTCCCCTGTGAGGCGATTGACCGATGCGGTGAAGTTGGTTGTCTGCTGCCACCCTCGGACATTCTTGACTGATCCGTGTTCATAATCCACTTGCATCTATAGTAGTCAAAGCAATTTCATTCCATCCATATCAATGACAATAAATGACCCTTCCTAACGTTATGGAAGTATCAAAGGCCCCGCCTGG
Source organism: Amanita phalloides (assembly GCA_032173475.1). Lineage (NCBI taxonomy): Eukaryota > Fungi > Basidiomycota > Agaricomycetes > Agaricales > Amanitaceae > Amanita > Amanita phalloides. The sequence goes on along the minus strand of JAENRT010000020.1, from coordinate 271,284 downwards.
ATCTGCTCTTTGGCTCTCTTAAAATCTTGCGAAGCAGATATCTCAAGGTGCCACTTTCCTTGGCGCTTTCTTTCGGGTAGTATTTGCCTTCATCTTTTGTGTATTCTCGGAGTTCTTTCTCCATTTCAAAGATTTTGATAGGTTCGCCCAGATATCAATAAAGTCAACCAAGTTGACATGAGTCAATTGAACGATCTATGGAGGAGGTTTCAGTACATACGTCTCTGCCTCAATGTCATACACACTTGTCCCGTAGAACAATGTGAACTGTTTTCCCATCGCAGTCCCAAATGCAGATTTGGCCTTCTTTTCTGCTTGGAAGTGTGGATGCAGCTCTGAAGCAGTGCGCTGAGAATGTGTCAAGGTGTGACACGTGACGCGTAACTGCACTGCGCTCAGCGTGGCTTGCACTTAACGCTGTGGTAACCACCGAACGGGGGATGGGCACACTGCTCGATCTTTCCACCTTGAAAGTAGTGGGCACGGGGGAAGCGAAAACTCGTATGTCCCATCACATGCATCTGAGAGTACGCTTACAATAATACAAAGTGGTTTAACGTTTCAATGACGGATGGATGATGTGTGGACGACTCACTTATCAACTATGCATGAACAGCCACCCAGCGACATTTGTTGAGCTACAATGAAGATATCCCTGTCAAGCTCCTTGCAAAACTATGCAATCTGAAGCAGAGATATACCCAATTCAGAGGTGAGTTTGGCCTCGTATCGTTCATCAGATCAAATTCACTACAGAACACTAGGTCTCTGCCTGTTTTATGTATCCCTGCTCTACGGCCCGCACTACCAGTTCCAGCTGTATCACTCTGATCTGTCTGGCAACCACTCTGCATCTCACAAGTCATTGCATCTGAGAACAAGCTGCAAGGGTGCCCTAAAATGAATGCCGCCCCTGCCCCTCTCTCTCACAAGCTTGATCTTGACCTGGATTATGACATTGAGCTCGGCGTTTTCCTAAACCGTTATGCAGGTGAGCTATCAATCCTGTTTCGTTAATCGTGCTCTCAACTGTTTTCCAAGACCATCTTCCTGTGTAAAACCATTACAATGGTACATTTTCACTTTACATTGAGATTGACATTTTCCTAAACTGTTACACAGGTGAGAAGTTATCAATCGAGAGTTCATCAAGTGCACAGTCACATACCACTGCATGGGCGGCGTCAATGTCCCGTCCTTCTCCGCACCACGCGATGTCTTCCCATCATCCACAACCACTTCGATCATCGACGTGCAGCTGTCCATCACGTCCCTGGTGTGGTTTCTCAGCTTGTAGGTGTTGACTGAGATCGTTGAGCGATGTGAGGCTAACCCCATCATCTTCGCATGTTTGCATTCCGGAGTAGGGTTGTTCACGGTTTGGTCCATTTATTTCTTCTTTTTGACTCGCTTTGGATAGATTAGGTGTGGTCACTTTATTTTACACTGTCGGGGTAATGACACTGACAATTCAATTTCAAGGGACAGATGGTGCATAGATTACAGGCTGATGCATATGCTTATTGTACATTAGATACTACTACTATATGAATCAATAGGAGCAATGCAGGGAATATTTTTTTACAATAAGAGTAAGTATACTATTCATCCATTTGAGATTTTAGTCGATGTCATTGCCAATGTCCACATCCATTGATACGGCCTCATCAAAGGGGCGATCGATGTCCATAGCACTATGGACAGTATTAGAAAACGAAACGAAAACGAAAATGTTGTATGCACCATTCACTGTAGCTGATGGCCATTCCATTCAAACCCTCAATTAGGCCGTCGACATCAGGGCATGGGCGCCTTGGTAGACAGCTGCTATGGAGGATGAACAAGCAGTGTCAATGACCATGGACGAACCACTCAATTGCATTGTGTAGGACAGCCGCTGAGCAATGCTTTCAATGTACCTGATCAAAGTCAACTGACTATTGCCGCCACACAAGAAACCTCCTTACCAGTACTATAATAAACGTCAACGTTGTCTTTGAGATTGTAGATGTAGTCATGGGTGGCGGCACCAATGAAACAGCCAAAACGATCTTGATGGAATGTGGGCAACGAATTGGGCACGTATCCTGCATCTTCTAGTGCTTCATAAGCAGTATGCAGTAATATGCGTTACTGAGGATCCATGCTTTTGGCTACTCAAGGACTAATTTTGAAGAACCTAAAGAATAGTACATGGATCAACATCTAAGGAAAAAAAAGAAAAATCTTACTGGTTGTCAAACTTGTTGATACTGTCAATGAAGTTCCCCATATGCGATTTCATGGAGCACTTGTTGACATTGTTTGAAATATTATAGTCTGATACGTTAAATCGATGCTCCAAAATCTTGTTCAAAGCAAGGACAACTATGGTTAGTATTGAGCTTGAGGTTATCTAAATTGGTCATACCTCTGTAACCGTATTTAAGCATTGTTCAATTATATCCCAGAGCCGTGAAGTGTTGTGAGCACCAGGTAGCATATGAGAACAGGTAAATGAACACTGAAGTGTTCTCAATATGCCTACAATAAATATGTCCTCGGGAGAAGCGTGAACTGTCTAGGTGCCAGTTGACTGGTTGTGTGAAGGGCCTGGGGTGTGCTAGCGTATGCTGGGAGTATGCTATCATGCACTGGAGAGACTATGCTGGGGGTGCGCTAGGGTGCACTGGGAGTATGCTATCGTGCACTGGAGGCACGCTATCGCACGCTGGTCACGCTGCCATGTGCCATGCATTTAACCCATCATATTGTATGTTGTAAAATCATAGCTTTTCTAATCATATTTCGTGCTGTAAAATCTCTTGCCATATTTTATGTTTCGCACATTGTCAAATAGCAATTAGGAAATGATGTATTTTGCTCATCATATTCCATGCAGCAAAATTACAAGTTTAGTGAACATTCTACAGTGTGTAAAATTCTAAAACATGTTTTTCATATAGCATAGTGCTAAATCCCAACTGTGAAATGACTACCAAAACTGTAAGTTTAGTATTAAGCATCATTTAACAAGATGCTCAAGTTTTTTCCAGTCACAAATGTAATGAAAAATGTTATGTTTCATGTCACAAAAAATGCATTATTTTTTGGACATCTTTCAATTTGCAAAATACTGGTCAAAACTTTAAGTTTCACTCCATTACAAATGAGCAGCTAAATTTAAACATCACGCAATGCATTTTGCCCAGATTTCACCATGTGCAAAATTTGACTCCCCCAGCTGTGATATCTCACCATATTTCCCCATCTTATGGACACGGCGACGCAGAAACAGGCATCGGGAGCCCATTCAGATAAACAGCACGAAGAAGGCGAGTGACAGAAGAGGGAAGGCAGTTGGTTTAATTGGGTGGTGCACTCTAACCAGCGGATGGACAGGCTGAGCAAAGCGCAATCCAAGGACCAAAGGAATTTCTTGCACGGTGTTCGAACGGCAATGGCAACCAGCGCGATATGTATCTCACCCTTGCGATTTGCAGTGTACAAAGCTGTAGGACGTCCACCGCTTCAGCCATGCCGGAAGTGATTGCGGCGGAGAAGTCAAATCCACATATGGCCGAACACATGGAGAACGAGGTCAGAGCATATAGGACACGCAATTTAACCGAGTGAGATCGCCTCCACTATCCCCCTCACGCATCAGTGATTAATTGATTTATCACCTCCAGCCATCGTTTGCTCCTTCTCTCCTGCCCGCTCACCTTCCCCTTCTGCCCACTCGCTTGCTCAGTCCTGCTCCCTCATTTCCTGCCCGCTTGCTTGCCCACTTTCCCCTCTGCTACTCGCTGCTTGCTTGCCCACTTGCTCTTCGCCCGCCTCCTCTTCATGAGAGATTTCTGGAAGCACAGGACAGGATGATACGTTCGAGGTAAATTCAGTCCGATTAGGCTCTCCTGCCCTCATCGGCTTCCTCCTCTGCTACCCGCTTGCTCGCCCGCTCCTCCTGCGTACTCCTCCGCTCGCTCTTCTGCTGCCCGCCTCATGCTGCTCCGCTTTATTCGTCTCTCCCCTCAATCCTACTGCCCCTCCCTCCCCCCGCCGCCTCAGCTCGTTGCTCCACGTCTAGCCCTTTACCTGACATTTGCCAACAAGGGTGAGTAAAAAGAGTGACTATATGCGCTATAGAAATTGACTTCGCCAGGCCGGGTGGCATTTTCGCCAGGCCGGGTGAACTTTCATAACGCCTGGCAGCATTTTCGCCAGGCTTGGCGAACGCTGGTCAGAGCGTCACCTGACCTGGCGAACTTCGCCAGAGTTTTGACTTTTTGTAGATGTAAGAAAAGCAGTGGCGGTTACCATTTTCGGATCACATACATAACCCCATACACCTCTCCTTGATATTCAGTATTGTGCGCATTCAAAGCAATTGCTCCCAAATCAAGGTTCACAGTCACGACGATATTCTGAAGCGTAGAAACAGCGGTGATTGCTGCTGTTCCAAAGTAAGTGGAGCCGGCATCGACGGAACAGGTGTGGTAGCAGAGGGGGTCGCGCGGATGAAAAAATACACTTTTGGCGGATGTACATATCAGTGAACTAATTGGAGAATTCAAAATGGGTTTTGAATGCGATCCCTTGTTCACGACGATCCCGAATCGATGTGCTACAACATACCCTTGGCCAGATAACGTCTTACCCAACATGCCACATGAGCATGCAATGTCGGACTCATGTGTTTTAATTTCTGGTCATCGAAGACGTGAGACTCTTACATTGGGGCAGATCTAGTGTCGTTGTGACGGCGAAAATTTTTCTCGAAGACGTCATTCGCCGAATCCTTCTGGAGTTTCACGCACCTGCGCTAAGAAGCGATCCTTGGATCTAAAGAACGTGCACCGGACTCAACCATGAGCAAGCCATTGAAAGAAGTTCCTATTCTTTGGGGAGAGCGCCTACATTGTCCAGCATGGTATTCCTACCGTCGTTGAGTCTTGGGAGGACGCGGATTTACAAGGAACGCTCAGACGCAAGATGCGATCAAGATACCAAACGCAAGTGTCTGCGGAAGTTGAGGTATTACATTCTCGTCCTTAACGAGTTACGTTCAACATCCAAGGAGCTCTTAAGCGATGCTGCAGAAGGAGCGCCAACTCTGTTAACAAAGGAACGATGGGAGAGAGCTCAATCAAGTTGCTGGTGATGCCGAAGACGGAATGGTTACTGTAATCGGACTCGTATACGTGCGGCTGCTACTTTAGCATGAGCAAATCGTAGCTACCGGCCAGGCATCGGTTACCCACACCGTCAGCACATTGGGCTCTGCCCTTGCCCACCTCTCATTCAACCAGTGCGTACTTGTACTTCCCTTCCTTTCTCAAACCTCTTCCAGCCTAGGGGATAAAATCTGCTGCCCACGCCACCCGCGTTGTTGTAGGCATCCTAATAATAGCTATACAAGGTCCGTCTCATACCACCTTGGGACCTAACCCAACCGCCAGATCGGCATCATTCCAAAAGAAAACATCCAGCAAGTCGACTTTGCATTCAACATCTACGGCGCGACCGGCTATGCAGGCTACAAATTCTGCCACGAATTCAAGCAGACCTTTGCCTCCGTCTCTGTACTTTGTCGGTGTCCGAGACACCATTTTCTCCGTCGGCATCATCCCCCAAATGCATCCCTACAGCTCGATTAACTATACCATCAGGCACGCCCCTCGCCCTCGACGAGCAGCGCCCGCTTCCGTGCAAATGTCTGGAATGAAACCCTTCGCACGCGGTGATGAAACATCAACGGACAACATAATCAGTCGTTACTGATGACACTGGTGCAAATGTAAGCCCTTTGTGTGTGTTCTATTCATCGTAACTTATTAAACATTGTTTAGGCGTGGATGTGGCTACGTTTGTCAATTCATACCCCACTTTGGATGAAACACATGAACTTGCCAAGGGAGAGCACTCCGCAGGCGTGGCCATGAGGAGAGGAAAACGATGGGCAAACGATTATCGCCCCATTCCATCTACTCAAAAAGATGGCCAAATGGTATTTTTGGTGATCAGACGAGTAGCAGGGTCCTGAGAATTACGCTCCCCTGATAGAAAAATAAGATTGAATATCCAGCATTGTTCGACATCCATCATCAAAAACCCAACAAAGACCTTGGGCACCAACCGATAAATATTAAAAGTGGAATTCAAATGCTGGCACATGAAAAGTATACAATTGGGAGCGTCAAAAGAGAGCGGCGACACTGAGCAGTTGACAGTGACAGACAGGACCACGGAGAATAGCGGCTGTCAGCCACCCGCTTATGAAACTAGCAAGGGCGGGTGTCTTCCGTAATATAATACTTGACTCGATAGGACCGTATGCCACCTTCACTTCTCAATCCAACGAATTGAAGGTCATGGACCAAAAGCAGAAGGCCAGGTAGTCCTTCTCCATTTACCGGACGTGCTATTTCGATGTCAACTGGGGCTTCAGAAACCTTAGTTGAGACCGAGGCGTTAACATGGTGCGGTCGTTTGATCAGCCGCCGGATGCATTTAAGAGGGATCATCATTACCTGTGCCATACTCAGAGTCTTCGCCCTCAACAATCTGCTGCTTTGCCATGTCGAGGAAGAAGTCGCTGAGTTTTGGAGAATCATCCTGTATCGCATCCGCGACTTCTCCTCTGGGCTACGAAAAAATTGGTTCCTTCATTTGGTACCGACGATCTCTCTCTCGAGTACCTGCATTTTGGTCAAGAGGGACCTCAATATCGAGCGAGCTTGGCAGTATCACGAACCTCCCCCAAAGTGAGTGTCTGGAGCTTCTGCAGGCCGTTAATTTGAGGAATCAATGGCGAAGCATCAAAAGTGATGTGCCAGTCGGCTCTCACTGTAGCGAGTTTAAGATGCAAAATGCTAAAAAAAAACCATGGCATTACTTACGGAGGTAGGTTTGCAGGTCTGATCCATCCAAATGATCGAAAGACAGCGACTTGCAGTCATGTCATCAGTTGCTCGTGTCTGTACAGCAACTATCCGATTAGTGACGAGAGGATGGCCATTGTGTGGATCGGCATTGCGTGCCAGTCATCTCTGCTTCTCAGCAATGGATGACTCCATTACCCTTTTGCGCTTCCTGGGCGTCACATCCGATTGTGTCTTCTGAGAGTCAAGATTTGCCACACGAGCGGAGATTGACTCGTGAAATTTAAAACAAGAGCGTCTTTGCGAGTCGGTTCAAAGAGTCACAATGTCACGCGTTATGCGGTTCCCTAGAACCAGAAAAGGTTCTCAACGCCTGTCTCGCTGATCAGCTGGGCAACCTCAGCAGCCACTAACGGGTCACTTTTAGTACCAACCACATCATTCGAAGCGGAGTCACAGATCGTCGAAGGCCACGACGCCCCACAGACAAGGATCATGGCCCACCATGGCTTATGGCTTACCTCCATGTTATCAACTGAATGGGAAAGCAGTCAAGGGAAAGTTAGCACAGTCGGAAAGCGCTCAGTGACACGACCTTTTGTGGATGACGGGAGGCTCGTCAAGCGGACCGTGGTTCGTTTTTCGACACTCAACCACTGCCATCCGCTCAAACTTCTATTATTCTTTTACCTAGATCACGTTAAGGGACTACCTCCAAAACGCCGACTCACACACATCCCAGGCAACCCGGTTTCCTTGCTCTTCACCAGGCCCAAGATCATCCCGGGTTGATCTATCCTGGATTCCTGGAAGCCTTTGTCCACCCGCACAAAGTTCTGGCTTGACAACTTTTGGATAACTAAATGGGTGGCGTCACGACAATCAGCGCGTTATAGTGGCTACTAAGTTTCCGCTATTTGACATGGAGTCAGCACTGTTGACTATGTTATCGGCGAACATTCAAGGCGTTCAGTGCACCTTTGAAGCAGAGTCACAAGTGCTTGATGTTTTTTTTCTCAATACAATAGAGAGACGCGGGGCTTGTCCTAGTTGATATCGACAACAATGCCGCAGTGAAGACCATATTCGATGCAAAGGTTGAAGGTGGGTTGGCAATCGCGGTCCGGACCATGAGCAGTATCTAGTAGTGGATGGAGGCTCACCCAATGGTGTCTGAGATATCTGGGGATTCAGGAGGGCGAACGCTTGGTGTATCTGACTGTGAGGTAGCTCACGGCAACTCTGGCTCTCACAAGGAAATCGTGGGCGCAACTTACTCGCATCCCACCTACACCTACAGACGACCTGCCCAAGGCCAGACTCAAGGTCAGCTGAGTCAGCCGAGCATATGTCGCGTTTTACCTCTGCTCTGGAACGCTTGCTTGGGCGCATAGTTATCTTCAACCCAGAGAGAAGGGAAGATCAGACGATCCAGAACAGGACGAGGCGGTACAGTAGTTGGGTTACGCATATTTGTAAGTTTTCTTTTAGTGGTTCGGCAAGCTAGATGCTCAAGTCGCTATCGCTGTATTGCGTCGGCATTGACTACCAGGAAGGTGACGCTGGCCTTGCCTAGTCACGTACAATTTGATGATGGTCTACAATCAACATCTGAGGTCTATGCTGCAAGTGCCGCGTACTGCAAGTGCTATATGTACTATCGGAGGTCAATTGGTGTGGCCGAGGGTTTGCCGAATACATCGTTCCGAAAAACTTCATGATCCTCGGACATGTCACAGCCAGGCAGACGGGTTCGTACGTCCTACGGCGACAAAATTCGGAAGGCTCAGATACTTCGTCTTCTTCCCCGTGTAAGGGAACAAGATCTATAAGCCCCCTCGTTGTGCTCTGCACAACACTACTGGTCTTGCAAGTTCCACAACTCCTCCGACACCTTCTCGATGCAAGCCGTCGACCCCGCCGAGTGCTAAATCTTCGCTCATGCTCCCTTCACGTCCACCAAAAATAAATACTGCCAAAACGCCCCAGTGGTCTACAAGACGTGAGTATACATTTGCTGCGCTAGACATTCGCTGATAATTTCACATCAATGCCAAATTCTCAGAAGCCCTACTTATTGCAGATAGACGTGCGACAGCAGAAGTTGGCACAAAAGGAGAAGGGATCCAAAAAGGAGAATTTGCTCACCTTGCCCGAGTAGTATTGCGCCGAAACCTTCCGCCCAATCGCAAGCTGTTGTGAAGTTTTCGTTGGCAGAATATGTTAGCGACACATGGAGTGCTTCAGAAGCACAGAGGATGAGGATGCTCGCAGGATCCGCGACCAGATGAGGATGGATAAACGAAGAGAGCATGAATGCGATGAACAACACGGGAGCGTAAGTGATCGCATCTCGTAGCAAGACACTATTGACGGTTGGTTCAGTAATGAGTCAAGAAAACGCCAGCAGCTTGAGAGGGCAAGCCAGTCAAAGAATATCACTACACCCGTCCCAGCGCTCCGTGTCTCACATTCGATAGTCAAAACTCGTCATGGTCATAGCGGGTTGAGAAATGATCGCACAACCTGGAATACGATACGAACCAGAGCTGTTTCACCATCGCCAGACTCATCGCCCGCAAGTTGTCGTTCGAGCAGCCACATTGCTCTAGCCTGCATGATGAGGGTATGCTTTTCGGTCCCACAATGCCTAACTCGTCTTCCAATTCTGCGTTACAGAGGGTACTCCGCCGCCGCGTCAAAGAAGATTGGTCCTGGTGCGCTTCGGCATAAATATCGACCCGCGACTCCGGAGTGGTCATCAGTGACGATGAGGTGGCCTAGTTACACCTGGTATTGAATTTGGCTCAGGCTGGCCGGGATCAAGCATTTTCGCGAGGAACTGATGATAATGATCTATGTAATGACATGAACGGACGAGAAGTTGAAATGGATGTTCATGCGTTCATCATATCTACTACATTCAAAGGTGCCAATGATGGTACCAAGAGGCTCCAGATACCCCTGTTAAAAAACACAAAACAACGTTTCTAGGAATACACCGACGGTAGTCATGGCGCCAAACGTTGGACTTTGGTATCACCTCCAGAACAGGTCGGCAAAAGTTCCCAGAAAAAGCTCGTCCGCTGTTTTCCCCGACTTCATGCGAAAATACAAGAACGCAGAAAACGCGGACTCGGATGGAGAGGACGGCAGTCCCATCACAAAACGAGAAAAGTAATCGGGTCCCACAGTATCCTTTAGTCTTCCTGCCCCTACTCGTTCGTTAATGCACCGAAGCAGCGGAGCTGTTGACCTGAACAGATCCTATGCTGCGTATCGATGCACAGGAGACATTTGATTATCCAACATACTGGAAAACGGAACATCGATTTTCGCAGTGTCTCCATTAGCAAGTGTTCTAAACAGCTTCTTGGTCGAGACTCTTGGCCACCCACCCGGGATGGCTATGGATACGAGTCCCTTGGAACACTGGATTTGTACAAATTTGAATTTCCCAGTACACGTGACGTGGCCACTGTTTTTCATATCTTCATTTGCTCATAACACGTATAACGGACACAACATGACTTATATGTTAGCTACGAAGATGTACTAAAGTGATTGGGTCAGCCGTTTTAAACTCTTTCCCTCGTGCTTCACCACCTCTGACTTTCGCGCCTTGCATCCCAATGAGGTCGAGCATAAGAAGAAGAGCACGCATCTTCGAACGTCTTCAAGCGCGACATGAAGACAAGCGACGCTCCGAAACCATAGCTCAAAATGACACCACGAGGTGTGCAGGTAACATCCTACCTTTCTATCCCTCTGTCGTACCCAACGTGCTCCTTTAGGTCTGGTTCCAGACTCGGTGCGCGCTGAACTTGAAGGAGTTGACTTCATCCCGCGTTCGACGCTCCAAAGAGAAAACCAAGGCATACGATGGTGAAACTGGCAAGCAGCAGGAACTACTACGCTACCTGGTCTACCTCCTACTTGAACACTTCAAGTATGAAAAGTCAGACAACCCAGCAGGCTTTATCCCACATATTGCGACGTGGTGATCGAGCAAGGCGTGTGCCATCGAGCAAGGCGTGTGCCATATCGCTGTACCAGCAGAAAACTACCCTCAAACGCTTCCTGGACCTACCAGCACACCGAGCACAGCTCCACTTCCTTGCCTCTGATGGAATTCGCACATGCAGTTCACGCCGCCGAGCCGAAAGCTTTAGAAAATGCTCTCGCTGTAATGGTGAACACAGCCCATGCCATCGTCAACCCTGAGATCACCCCCAACACATTCGCTTTTGTGCGATCGTTTCTGCTAGACTACCGCCCATACATCTACCACGGTTACCGTGGGGATTCCTGAAAATGAGAGGTCGGACGACCTGGCCAACACCACTGTACTGGCCCTCCCCTTGTTGTCAACGTCCGCTGCGTTGAAGCAATCCCGTACCGTAATACACGATGCGGCTCAGTACAGGCCACAATGGTCGACTAATGACCCGCAACTCTTTTCACGCCTCTACACTGCTTCGGGCGATGCTCCCACGATCTTTGCCACTAGTTTTCTAAATGAAGGTCCCCCTTCTCTCGCCACTATCTTCCCATGATCCGTGATGACATCGTGTTCGAGTGTTTCCCGATTTCCAATCGACTATCCCAAGTGGTTAAAGAACATCTGACAACTAGTCGCATCTTTCTGGGCAAACCCTACCTATTTCACTTTCAGCTATATCCATTGCCTATTCACGCTGGCATCACTTGATCTCTTGACGAGCCCTTCGCCCAAAACCCGAGAACGACTGCAACTCTTGCCTACTGGACATTTTCACAGATCAAATCTCTGTTGAGAATTTTACCAACCCTCCTTGGGGCAACGTGGTTCTCTACTTTTCAAGACACTGTCCAGACCTGACGTTCTGACCCTGCAGTCACCCTGGCTGCCACGGGCGGTTCCCTTGCCGATACAATTGGTACCCCCACCTATTCTGAGGCACCGAGTCCCTCTATGAAACTGACACACAAGCTTGGAGATGCTTGCTCGCCATCTCCTCGCCTCTGCCACAAGAGAATCTGTCATCATCAACGCTGCCACCAAAGGGGTCTTCAACACTGCCATCTGCGATGGTCAGTACATCTCTCTGCTTCGCCTCATCCCTCTGGGCTTGGCTCTCCTCGGACGCTTCTTGCTCCTTCATGTGTCATGGTGCCCAGGACACGCTGGTGCCGAGAATGAACACGCCGATTATGACAACCCGGATGCGCAGCCCTTTCGGTCCCACCTAGCTGCCTTCAAACACTTCCGATGCACTGCAGGCCTGCGTTGCCGCCTCGCCTGGCAGTCCCATACATACCGTGGCCATTCCATGCTCCTGTCTCGCCACTGCGCTACCCACCCTCGGCCTGGGCCGTAAGACTTTGCTTTGTCTGGGCCTACGACTGGCTCTTTCCCCACGCTTTATTCCCGCAACCTTTAGGTGTAGGGTTTTACAAGGCGCCGCCAGCCAGCTATTCTTCTTGCTACATGTGACCCAAGCCACGATCTCGTGATTCTTGATTTGTAACGCATGGGTCAAAACATAATTACGTCTGACAAAAAGTGACCATCTCTTTGGTTCAAAAGTACTCAAATTTTAAATGTTTCGCTTCTCGTGCAACTTTTTTGACACATCTCCTTTTCAAATGTCTTGGTTTTATTTTATTTTCAGGCTTGCGCTGAATATTTACCTCCCTTAACATGTCGGCTGCTAGGAGACATGATCTGGAAAGATAGCATGTGTTTAACAAAATTGATCTATCAGTGCCGTTGTGCTAATTTTCTTTTTCAGCACTCTTTCAACACACTATTTTACTATTCCTATACTGTTGGGACCATTTGACAACGACGCTTTATGGAATTTCAATGTATGGCTCTCAAATAATGATGAATGTTTGATGATGAGCAGACCATTCATTCTCGAATCTGATGGTTGCCAGTCGAATTCCATGTTGTATTTCACGGATCAATCATCCTTACCACAGAGTTGTCTCATCGATCACTTTCTGATTTGGCACCAAATATTGTCGAATTGGTTAGAGTTATGCACGCAGAAAGACAATCCTGCGGTGTGCAATGTACTTTGCACGGTGTAAATCTGTAATTAAATCATAGTTCGTTTCTGCGTGGCTTAACGTATAGTACTGTTTATTCATTGGGTGAACCTCGCCTCGTCCGATTGTTGGCAGACGATAGATTAGAGGATAAACTTGCTAATGATTCGGAAAGCGATGATGAAATTCTTAAATGCTTTGAATCTGCAGCGTCCACAGAAGAGATGTTGACACCTGTTTCAGTACTGAATACAATTACTGGTTAATTTCGTGTTATCACTGACACTTTCTGAAGAGCTCACAAAATACTTCTAATGACTCTCCCAAAGTACTTTGCACTTCGAACAAAAAAGGAAAATCCCGTGCAATCAAATCGAACATGTTAATTGAATAATAATTTAAACATCCCTTTTGCCTATTGTGTTTATGTGTTGATACATCTTCTTTACAATAATTCAGTTAAATGTTGCGGGCTGTGCCGCGCTCGCGGACTGGTACACATTACTATTTGCTACGGATCACGTGCCCTCTGCAGGCAGCGGTTTTTCCCCGCGTCCCTTACGCTTAGTAGTTTTGAAGCTATCCTTACCAACGAGTTTCGTGCTCTCAAAAGTACCTGTTCATCTTGTTCCACAGTCTACGAGAACGTGACACTTGCCAATCAAGTTTGTGCAGCAGTTGGGGCGGTTTCAGGACAATCATTTGTGGGCGGGAATACGCTGATCCTTCATTTGGTTTCAGTTCATATATGGATGGTGAGTGATAACAAGTAATATATGGTTCCATGACTGACGGACGAGAAGAACTTTGGCATCATTGTAACCTTTGAAATATTGGCCTTACTGATATTTACCGGACTCAACACGAGCACGTCCTATGAACATTCCATGGTTCTATATAAACGTGGCTCTGAGCGCCATATCCCTCTTCGCCTAGTGTGGAGAAGAACCTTACGGATAGTAAACCGTCCTGCTACTGCGACACAAGTGGTAATGAACGACATTTTGTCTCGGAAACATGTGGATTACACCATTCAAGTTGGTTCGGAATCCAGGAAACATTACTGGTGACGTTTCTGAATACGTAGCTCCCGGAAGACCGATAGCCTTTATGGGCGAATATGGAGTTGGAAAGACGTTGCTAAATGTTCTGGCGCAGAGTCGATACGGGAGTCGTCCACGGAGACTTCTTTGTCAAATGGGCAAGAGCTTCTGATAGGCTCTCAAGTGCATAATTCTACATAGGACAGTATGATTAATTGTGCTTTTTCAGTGGCTACTGCCAACATTCGCACACTCACGTCCCAATGCCGACTGTTCGTGAAGCCTGCCAAGCTCCATCAGACTATTATTTGCAATTCTCGAGTGGGCAATTGTCCGGCCCAAGCTATTGCTTTCCTTGACGAGCCAACGTTGGCTCTTGGCTCTCAAAGTGCTTGGAGCATTTTCTCATCCTTAAGGAATTTGGCAGACAAGGGGTTAGTGGTCTCTAGGGAGCTACATTTTGGAAAGTGCAAATGAGATAGTACGTTTTCAACTGTTATGTTGTCAAGTATTCGACAGTCCTGCTCCTTCGCAAAGGCAGACAGACCGTATACTCGGTCACAGCGCAACCACTCTACTCGACTACTTTGAGAGGAGTGGCGTTAATGTCGCCCAGAGGAGAGCCCTACGGCCTTTCCGCTTATAATATAGCGGTCCGCCGATCAATTGGAACGCCATCTGGAGAAACTCGCATCTGTGCAAGCTGAGATTGACTTAATTCACTAAGGCCGCCAACGTCCTGGACTGCATGCGACGTTTCGCTCAGAACTTATTTGCTACGGCATAGAATTATCAAGTCAAAGAACATCTCATGCGTAACGTGCAAGCTTATGGAGGATACCTGTGTAATACTCGTATAATGGTGCGAAAACCAACACCATATAAGATCCAAATCAAAACCCGCCTTGCAACCGTCACCCCCCCTTCCATCCACTCTAACGGTGAGGGCAAGCTGGGTAATCTCTTCCTGCACCTGTGGCCCAAAAGGCTGTACTTTCAACCATTGATGACTGCGACTGGTAACGTGAACAAGAGATGGTCGGTCTCCAGCCCTCCTGCCAAGTATGCCCGCGACGAGTCGAGCTTAGATCATGTCGGATTACCAATACGACCGTTCACGCGAATGGATGAAGCGTGGTGAAGGGAAGGATCCGGTTCCGCCATGCGTACAAGACATATGGTGAATAGGCGCTTAGTTTACTCTCTCATTCCCTTTGCGCTGGCTGCTCCACGCTCTTGCGACGAGCCCATGCAGAAGTATGACAAGACGGGGTCGCTTCCATTCCCCCGCCGCTTTTCTTCTTCATCTCAAAGCCACTGCTAGCCGCCATTGGCGCCTGGTATGGCAATCACGGAAATACCTTGGATTCCACTCCCTTCCTTTGACCGACAGCAAACATCAACTTCGGGCTTAGCCCGTTGATGTTTCATCACCGCGTGCGAAGGGAACCCGATTCTCTTCTCCCGTTTTGCATGAATCCCATCCGGCCACATGTCCGACGCCGGCTTCCGCGATTGCTTTTTTCCTACAACACCTGGCCCTACCTGCCCGAGATATCCCCCATGAACGGGTTAACTGGATCGGACGCTTGGTGTGGTGATGAGTCAGGGTCAACTTCCAGTTCTTGCTCGCGGTCAACTTCAAGGATCATTTCATTCCAGACATTTGCACGGAAGCGGGTACTGCTCTTCGAGGGTGAGGGGCGTGCCTGATGGTATAGTTAATATTGTAGGGATGCATTTGGGGGATGATGCTGACGGAAAAAATAGTGTCGAAGAATCTGTTTCCGACGTGAGTCCGTCTCCCACATCCCTGGTATGCACGTTTGCGAGAGATCCATGGTGCCAAAGACATTGAGCCATGCATTGCATGACATGGTGTCGACGCACGCCAGGACTTGATCGCTTGATCAGCTGCGAGATCTGCCAGTAGCGAGAAGTGAGCTTGCAGAAGTAGGAAGTATGATGCTTCCAAGTCGACTCGATTTGACAATGCATAGGAATTGTCTCAAACTTAGCGGACGATGCCACCACTTCGAGCAGTCTCTTGAATTTCGCTCGTTCCTTCAGCGAGAGCGTATACATATACACCTCGGGGAGAAATGAGGCTGTCAACATTCATATGGAGGCTTTGATTTTCTATATCTACCATTGGCACCGTTATTTCAAATTCTTGCTTAATTACAGATCTGAGGTATTATCCACATCGTCTACAGGTTGAGGCAGGATGTCCAAGTTGCTAAGACGAACGAAGTTGACAACACCACGCGTTTGGAAAACGATATTTCTACTAGCTCCGTTCAGCCATGCGGTGCCGTTGAGGGAGGTGAGTGGCTGGTGGCGGAAAGCGTGGAGGGATGGATACAGCCGTAAGCGCACCATGAGATAGAGAACTTGGAGTAAGATGGGGGCGAGCGCGAGCGCTGAGCACCCCTGCCCACGTCCGTATGATATTTGATACGACTTCTGTTAGAGGCACTCCTCTTCCATATCAAACTGCTGTTTCCCATCATAGGTTCTTCCCCCAGCCGCTTTTGCGCCCCCTCTCCCATAAGTACCAGATGCGGTCCCTCCCCCTCTAAATGCACGACACGGTTTTCACTTTTTCAACAGCAATTCTTCAGATCAGACCCGTCTCTTCCCTCATACTGCTGTTGGACGCAGAATGACAACGGATCCATGTCGGAAACCGGATCGGCGTGCTTGGCCAGTGGATGAGCCGCAGGGTAGCATCTCGCATGCGATGACCTAACCGTGTGTATTTACATCCGATCAATATCTCTTTAAACATGAGCCGAGCGGCCAGGAGGAGCACCTCTTCTTTCAGCTGCTGGATTCGACAGGCAGCGGGGACGCACGGATTGTAGGACTGCTTTTTCGACGGGTGTATGTACAATGGTAACATGCGTCCAACGAGCCTTAGTTGACCGATCGAAATGTATAGGCAACTCGTTCACACTCCTTGATAGAGTGAGCGTTCCTTCTCGAATTCGAAAGGAAGGCTATAATCCGTTTTTGCACTGAAGGCCCCGTTTTTTTGGTGGATCTAATATCCACAACCACATCTAACGCCGTTCAGACTCGAGTTACTCGCGAGACAATGAGGAAATCTTATCGTTAAAGTAGCTGGCAACCCTCGCATTCCCTTTTCCCCGAATGTGATCGATGACCTGCCCACCGACTCTTCATGCCGACTCGACAAACTGTCATGCGTCGGAGAGAGACGCTTCGTAGATGTCTATTTATTGTATTCATGAGAGTATGAGACCTCGCATCTCTGTCGTCGTTTGCGGGTCGGATATGAGGCCAAGCATTGTGATTAGGGAAGGCGAGTGGTTTTAGTCAACTTGTTGACGGTTGGCTTGGGGTACAGGTAGTGCTACTTAGGTCATGGCATGCATGTGTTCGTCTTTCCTAAAAAATTCCATCAATCACTTTCATTAAAGAATGACGGGTTGGTACATGCCAAACTTTCTTTTTTTGGAGAGAGATGATCTGGTTGTTGATGTCAGTCCAGATGTTTGGGCTTCGCCACCAAGATTGAAAGCGACCGACATGAGGTCAATACGAAGCATGCCCGAGTTCGTAATCGATTGCATATGCCTTTTATACAGGAGTGATGGGCTGCTGTTGGGGTTTTGTTCCATCGGGGGTGATTTTTCGTGATCACTCCACGACATACTGTTCATATCAGCTGGAACAAACAAGCATGTCGAGAACTATGTGCATCGTCTGGTGATGTTTTGTTTATATGATTGCATTGGTGATCGCCAACTCAGTCGGGAAGAAGGGTTGAACGTAAAAAAAAAGCCTAGCGGTTAAGAGTATGAAAAGTCTGCCAGACGAAATCAAAATCACGATCGGTATGAAAGTGTTGGTGACATATAACATAGAAACAAACCTTGACATTACGAACGGCGCTCGCGGAACTATCACGAACATAATTTTCGACGTTCGAGAACGACTTGAACAATTTTCTTCTATTGTTCGTTTGCAATACCTCCCCAAATACATTTTAGTCCGCATGGAACGTACTAAACTGTGTAGACTGTCAATGCTGGAGGACAATATTCGTATCGAACCCATTATGATGCGCCTGGATATGCCTATTTGAACATGAAGACAATCGGAGACATATAGCAATTCAACGCACTCAATATCCCATTACAGGAGCATACGTTTCTCCAATTATCAATCCCAAGGACAAACGATTTCACAGGCCATCTCCCAGAGGTTCTTTGAATCTCTTCAACCTGTATGTCGCGTTATATCGATGTCCCGCTCGAGAACACATTCGATTTACGAGATTTCAAAGCGGAGATGTTACTGAAAAAACATGATGAAAAGTTACTCGAATCGAACATCTAGACAGACTCACAACCTTTTGGTGGGAAAAATTGAAACGGCGAGAAACAGGGAAATAATCGATGAAAAGATATTGCGACGCAAGCAAGACATACTGACCACAAGATTATTATACGAAAACGAGATAACATTACATGAGATGGTGCGAATGTGGAGCAGATAAGCCGTGGAAAAAGATAGCCCACGGTGAGAGACCTTGCTTTCAGTGGTTGCCGTTTTGCCCCGACGACAGTCGAATGCACAGCATATTTCCCACCACACTGACCTCAGTCTCACGCCCAGTCAATGCAAATCCTAGAGCACGGCGTGGCGTGGACCGCGACCTCTATTCCAACATGGAGGTTCCTCTGTGCATCATTTGCACCACCTATTTCCCTGCATGCCGGGGTAGTACTGCCAAGACGTCTACATCAAGCTATGGCCGGACTTGGCGATGGCGAATGTACCATATCACGCACCCCGTAGCGTACGTCAACGGGATTTCACCCGTACCTTTTACATCACCGTCGGCGGGTTGACGATCGCCTGCTATGAGGCAAGGAGGTGGGTACTTTTCTTCCATTTGGACACGTCGGCAGTGCCTCATCCAGTGAACGCAGTTATGGCTCCGGAAACCTGCTGGAAGGTGTTATCCATATCATTTTGATGGCGAGAACCGGCACGAGGAATGGATCCCATATGCATCTCGCTTTTAATGATGCCCTCGACGTCTGCTGGAACACTACTATTCCGATCTCAGCCAGACTCGTTGAATATCGACGATTGGACTCGGGTGAAGACACCAGGGACAGAGGCAGAGGCACTATTGTCGCGGTTGATTTGCTGCACATGCAGCCTATTCCCAACGTCAAGTTTGTGCAAGCCGACTATCTGGCAGACTGCGGAGGTGATGCGCGCGCTGCTGAAGCTCACAAGGACATTGTCTCGCCACACGTCGTTGACGGTTTCCGAGTCCAGCAACAAATTTCAGCAATCTATCCCGACACAGGTCTCAGCTACAGCTCCTGATAAGTCTGCCGCCATCTTCAGCATCCTTGGCTCCGATTCCATTTTGTGGGACGTCGAAAATCGACTTGCGGAGATATTCGAGTTCCAGAGTTTCCACGCGGTGACCAAGTTCTGGTGCACGAACCTTCCACGTTCAGATGCCGACGAAGGGGTGAACGTCGAGGGAGCAATGAGAGAAAAAGGTGTAGGCAGCTGGCCGGGATAGGCAAACCAAGAAGGTAGAATTGACGTCGACGACATCAAACTTGAGCCCTCCAACCTTATCACCTCAAGGACAGTTATTAATAATGTCGAACAAATGCAAGTTGAGATCCACGTACCCAAGGCGAAGCAGAAGCCTGAGACGGGCGAGTCGGTGTCTGGTTCGGCGAATGGCCTAGGGAAGCGTTCACGGGTCCTCGGCTGAACAGGGTGTTAAAGCAAATTTCTACACTGCACCCATGAAATCCCTGGTACAAGAAAAGGTCGGCAACTTTTCAGCGCGGCTGGAGCCTTTCAGAATCAATGTTGGCAAGTTCACTGGAGGCTCACAAATGACCAAGCAGCACATCTTGGAAACGCAAGTCATCGTCACGACACCAGAAACATAATTACGTGGAAGAGTACGGTCCTCGGTTGTACGAATCTAGTCCGGCCGATCATCATTGATAAAATTCACCTTCACCTTCATGGCGAGTTTGGGCCAGTGTTAGAGCCCATTATTATCAGAAAGATGCAGGAAACGAACGAATATGATCGGTTGGTCGATTTGTCTGCAGCACTACCCAATTACGAGAACGTGGCGACGTTTTTGCGAGTCGACGAGAAGAGGGGTCTTTTCAAAAATATATATTCGACGGCCTTATGCCTACAACAATTTATTGGTATTACGGAGAAGGCTATCAAGTGCTACCAGCTCATGAATGAGGTTTCGTACGACAAGGTGCTCGATCAGGCCAGCAAGAATCAAACGCTCGGTTTCGTCCACTTGCGGAAGGAAACGGCTAAGTTCTCGTGGGGGTCGGAAGGAAACGATCACTCAATTTGTCAAGCCGGAAGGGGCGGTCGGAGAAATTCTGAACGAAGAAGCTGGGAATGTGAAGGATACGAATTTGAAAGACTTGTTGCCTTCGGATTCGCGATTCATCAAGCGGGTATGGCAAGAGAAGGTGGTTGGTCGAAGAACTGTCCGCGGATGGATCTATCCAAATCCTCGTTTGCACTGCAATGCTCGCGTGGGGTGTCAAGTTGGCTCATCAAGGAACAACACCGAGAATGGAAGATGGGTCGACAGGACGTGCTCCAGATACTCGGCGTGCCTGTCGGCTGCAATATGATATGTTTGGAGAGGGTATCATCATCACGAACCATCCCGAGTTTTATCTCAGCTTGTTGAACCAGCAGCTGCCCATCCAGAGCCAATTCATATCCAAATTTGACAATTGAACGCGGAGATGCTTGGGTGGTTGGGCTACGCATATTTGTCAGTTTTCTTTTAGTGGTTCGATAAGGAGCAGCATACTGACAGGTTTCTCTGCTAGGTATGTGCAGATGCTCAAGTCGCCGTCGCTACACGATGTCGGAATTAACTACTGGGGAGGTGACGCCGACCTTGTCCAGCAAAGGGCCTACATCGTTCATATGGCGGCAGCTCTATGGTCAATTCCTCAAGTATGAACATTCATCCTGGCCGGTTCCAAAGCACTCATGTGGCCAAATTACCTCCCCATTACGATGTCATGTACAAAGAATCAACATTTCAGGTCTAGCCTGTCATCCATCAAGTTGTTCCAAGTGCTCGCCCTATACATACTTTTCGCACACGGGCTCTTTAAGCTCTGTCGCCTTTCGTCCTCGTACTTGTACTGTCGTCGACTACATGCCCAATTTACTACGATTCCTTTGCAAAAAGTAACAAAAGATATCCAGTTTGCCTATGAAAATGTAACAAATCAAACTTAATTACGAAAAGTGTCAGTCCTGTCCCGACAATACTACAATTGTCCGTGATTAACCTAGGTCGGATGAATCGTTGAGAAAACTATTATGGGCAGAACGGAGAGCGACGGGGGCAAGTAGGACCACGACTCCTTTCTTTCTTCGGAGATCGGTTTTGATTCGTTGCTATCTTGTGATTGCCCATGCATAGTAAGGCATACAAGGGTATTAGCCTGAGTGACAGCCAAAGCCTGAGTGATATCCGTCATAGCTGGTTATTGTGCTATGCAAGTGATAACTATCTGATCTACGTCCAGTAGATGGTCTTGGGGAAGTAACACTCGACGTTCAATGCTGTCATCCTCATTGCGCCTTCCATGCAGCGTCATCGGCATCCTCCACATCATCCATTTCCTCACTTTGCGGTCCACCCTGCGTAGGAGATACATTTGGTAGATTGGGATGCTTGCACATTGATTGCGTGCCGCTGCGGTGTGTCTTGAATGGACATGGCGTGGGTGGGAGTGAGGACGCCTCCAATCGAGTTTTACTTCGTTCTCTTTAAAATCCTTCAGGACGTCAGCCAAGGCTTGCTTGATCTCAGCCTACGAGATATGTAGATAGCTGATATACGAAATGTGAAAAGTGACGCAATTCTCTTTTTCGTCTAAACTTCTGTATCTTTGCTTCTTTTTCATTCAAGTCGCCCTTCAACTCTTCCAAATCTTCCTTTTCAGCAGTGGTCCGTGCCGCTTCGACTTTTCGCGGAGCTCAGACATGTAGGTATTCAGCTCCTCAAGCTGGCCGTCAAGTTCCTTGGACTCGGCTTCCACTTCTTCCAACAAGACGTTGTTGCTGTCAATCGCAGTTTCTTTACTTGGCAAGACCCTTCTTGGCCTTGGCTTTGGCGACCTCCGCTTTCGTAATTTCATCATGAACAAGATCTAGATTAACGCGTGGCTTGCTTCCGTCCACTTCTGACTTTGGTGAGCAGCTTAGAACCGCCAATCTTCATGATCTTTTTCTCGAGGTCCTTAATTGCATGTTCAACTTTACTTGTCTTTTTAGCAGCATCTCGAGCTCTTGGGTCCCAACAATCTTCGTCCAACTCGGCAATACGAGCCAAGCCGCCTGCATCCGACTTGTTCTTCGCTCTGCGCAAGAGGTCAGCGACGATGAATGAATACATGGTAAAGACAACTCACGTCAGTTCTTCTCAGCATCCATTAATCTCTTCATGCGAGTCTCGACTTCCATACCCAGCTTTTCGTAGGTCACGTCGAGCGTAGGCCTCAAGCCAGTACTTAAGCCTCGGCTCTGGCCTCCTTGGCTTCTTGGATGGCCGCATCAAACTCTTTTGGAGTGTCTTCGCTTTCTCTTTCGTACTGCGCTAAAACCTATGGCCGAACTGCTTCTGTTGGTGGCTTGGAGCTCATACCACCCTTAGCAGGTTGCGAACCATCTTCTGACATGGTACCAGACGTGTCGATCAATTGACCGGCGAGCACCACAATGCGCCACCGACGCTGGCCACGCAGGTAAGTCAACTTGTCCAACTCGACAAACGAAGCACAGTCAATGTTCTGAGACCGCAAACACTCGATACAAGCCTGTCCTTGCTCAGCCATGTCGACAACCATGTAATTCAAAGATCCGCAGGGGAGACTGCCACATCGTATTTGTCTGATATGGTCCCCAAATTGCCCAGACGACCCTAAGTGATTATCAGCATTTCTCAGCTCCCACCCAAGAATGGAGCGCACATGGATGCCTTGAATCATTTCGACATTCCTAACCGTGTTCTTGCACACTCTGATGCTCTGTAAGTTCACGTCGTGATCAAATCAGCCTGACTAACCTTCAATCGTGGTTCGATTTGTTCTTGCAGATTTGCTTTCTTCTTTTTAGCGCGCCTTGTTCGTCAATCTCAAACGGTGTTATGATCTGCTGAAAGCAACGCAACCTAGAGTCGCTCACCTTTGCTTATTGGTCTGCCTTCAAATTCTTAAGCGCTTGTTGCGCTTGTTGATGCTTTAGGCCTTCTGGATTTTGTGCAGGTGCATCACGTTACTTTTTGCAATGTTGATTTCAGCCTGCTTCGTATTCATTTTCGCCTTCAAAGATTCAAGCTCCAAGCTCTTTTTGCCACTTGACTTCGATTTAATCGTGGAAAACCTGCGTATTGTCTGGCGTGGATTTGAACCAGAACTAACAGATTTCCCGTTTTCATCTCTCACCTTTCAAGCTGTCTTGAATATCCTTTCCTCATCTGCCAAGGATGCCTCATGTTCGTCGACATTTGTGTTTCTCTCTTCTCCTTCTCTGCGCTATCTTCAATAGTTTGTGCTTTGTTTCGGGCCGCAGTGTCCTAGTTCCATTGTCAATAATAGGGCAAGCATACTGATATTGTTACAAAACTTGCGTCTTGAAGAGTTTTTTCTTTTCTTGAACTGACGAATCCTTGACAACGGCAGCTGAACATCCTAATCTTACAGTTCACATATATACCGAAAGATAAATTGAAATGCTAACCGCGTAAGCCTTCTCGTGTTTCTCGTACATTTGGAAATGAGCAATGTCGGTTTCTTCGGCCACATTTTCCCGAGCCACTACGCCCAGAAGTCAATACGGAAAGGTGGATCTCGGAAATTTAACTAACCATCTTATTCTCGCACTCCTCTGCGAACACCGTGCACTCCCAAATGAGAAATTGCTGAAGACGCGACACAGCCCGTATGTGGTCGCTCTTCAACCTCGCGTTTCTGATCTTCCAATACACTTTTATCTTTCTCTACTATGGATAGGCGGTTCAGCGATCTTTGTGAAGCCGTTCCATCTCAACAAGAACTTCCTCAATTGGCTGTTTGTATGATGCCTTCGAGATACTTAAGGAGCCCATCCACATGGTCCGTCGTCGCCTTTGGCTTCATCTGTGCAACGGATTCTATCTCTCCCTAGAATTAAGTCTAAGAATATGAGCAAAATCAGCTCTCAAAAGGTTACCTGCAGAATCAAGAATCGTTCATGATCTAGATCTATTCCCCAGTCTTTGAGAAGGGCACGAACTTCTATGTAATTACTTGCGCAACCATTGATTGTATGTCTGCTTGCATTACTCTTAAATGCTTGACGTGCAACTACAAACTCAGAACCCGAAGGCGTCTGGGCCGGGCTATGAAAGTAATCAAAAATGATGAGAGCATTCAAGGCACACTAAGTACAGGATCTCACAAAAGTGAACTTCCACTGTTCCACAATACATTCAATCGTCCAAGTTGGGTATCGATCAGAATTATAGATTAATTCCATGTCCCATGCTGGATGCACGGTGGCCGAAAACGAACAGGAGTTCATCAATGGTGTTTGATTTCCCGTTGGGCGTGACAGAGAGAATGACTGCAGAAATGCGAATGTAAGATGAGGCCGGGTATGTGTTGAAAGACACAAACCTTATGGAATGGGTGGGTTATGATTGACTGTATGGGACAAAAACTAATGTTTTTGTCCTAGGGACTGATGTGCATCAATGTGCATCAATGTGCATCAGTGTGCATCAGTGTGCATCAGTGTGCATCAGTGCACATCAGTGCATGAGGGTGCATGGGGCTTAGACATGACACAATGCACACTGATGCACCAGATGCACCTGAGAGTGCACAAGATGCATCTTCTCATTCCAGTTGATTCCACTCATTCAGATGATCTAACACAATGGTGCACAAGTAGTGCATGCACCATACCTGACATGAGCATGCCACCAGTGCAATATTTGCACTTATTCCAAATAGAGGAAGTCCAAGGCTATCAGACAAGTTGCCATTTTTTTTAAAAATTTTTTTGTTTGCATAGAAATATAATGAAAATACCAAGAACAGCAATATGTAATGTGAGAGTCTAACAGGAATCTCAGACATTAACAAAATCTAATAACAATGCAATCTTGCACTCATGTATCATTGACCTCAACAATAGTGCATGCATTGTGCAACATTGGTGCATGCACTGCACAGCCACCAGCACAGAGTATGGTATGTCTCACTTGTTGCACTGATGCATCAAAGGTGTGCACAATGATGCATGTCATGCACCAATGCACAGTGGTGCAAACCAGTGCACATCAATGTACACTGCCTGACATTACCATAATGTTTTTGTCCCATACGGACTGTCATAGCTCCCACTGCCACCGGTGGGGCCACTCCGCCAAGCAGTGTCTCTCGGACACCCCCGTATGCGTCAAATGTGCCGGCAAGCACACCTCTGCCGACCACCGTACGAGCTGCACGCGCTGCACCAAGAGCACTCCATGCCCACTCGAGCAATGCATCAATTGCCTTGGAACACCGAACACCAGTCACGCCGCCAATTCGCGTGACTGCCCCTTCTTCCGATTACGCCACGACAAGACGCGCCTCGACGACCTGTACCGGTTGTCTGCTGATGCCCACCGTCAGGCCCTTAATGTTGCTTCGTCCACCCCTCGGGGTGTTTAGGTCTTCTCCACGTCTCTTAGGTTTTCTCTTCGAGAGTATGAGTTATCATCGGGCCTACGGGCACTGTCGCTTACTGTAGATTGTATACATGCAGTTTACTTATTAATACACCACCATTTCTATGCAAAAAAAAAAAAAAAGAACCTTATGGAATGAACCAGGATTTACCTGCCCAAGCCTGGAAGCGGTGAAATTCAAGCGTGACACGTGACACTTGTAACTATCTATCAACGTATGATCATTGGGAGGCCGAGATAGATGCTATTCAAATTCATAATACAGTAGGACATAGCCAGAAATATTACGCCAGGAAACTGTAGATGAAGAGGGAGCTTACCCAAGCATGCATAAATGAGCATCAATTCAACAATAACTAAGGGAATGAAACGTCACATGTCACACGTCATATATAGAAAATTATATGCTGGGTGTCACAAGGTAATCTAAATCCCACTGCAGGCCTTCTTAATCTAGATAATCCTGGTGCAGGCAGCCTTGGTGTAGATGTGCCTGCCTTCAATCCACCCAGCCTGGGCAAGTTGGATGCAATGGATTTGACATGTGTTGGTTGCTTCAAGCCAGTTGTGATCAAAAGTGACTTGGGTGATGGGACAAGTATTTGTCCAGGTCCAGTGATGGTAGGGAGAATTGTCTTGGTTGTCATGTTTCCAAGAGAAGGTTCAGTACAAACCATCCTTCTGAAACTAAGCCCTGGCTTACTTGGAGCAACTGGAGGCTTTATGGACATGGATTGTCTAGCCATTGTTGAAGGCAAATTCACTTTGGCTGTCTGCCTGATTGATGCTGAAGAGGCATGAGACACAGTGTTCATTGCAGCATGAGAATTGGTGTCACAAGAATTGGTGTCACGAGAATTGGTGTCACCAGCCAATTCAGGTGGTGGATGATGTACCTTTGTATGCTTCATGATATGCAATGGTCGTATTATTGGAAGGTTTAGAGGGGCCATGCTTGGCTGCCACTATGTTTAACACACGATGAGTTGAGGGCATCACCTCAGCATGTATTGGTATCAGATGTCCAGTCACTCACTGTATCAGAAATCTATGACAGTCTGTATGGGACAAAAACATTATGGTAATGTCAGGCAGTGCACNCTTTTCCCGAATAACACACTAGTACGGCCCTGTCATCATCATCACTGGTTATTCTTAGGCTGATGCACAGTTCTGACAGCATAAGTAATCATCTCTATGGCAACAGAACCTCGCCAGCCCCCTTTTTCGACAGCCGACCTCCGCTAGCCCCCGATTTTGACAATGAAGATGAGGTGCATGATGACGACAAGGGCAAGGGTGAGGAGTTGATGAAAATGGTAGTCGGCACCATTTGGCAAGGGTTGGCGGTTGCTGGGCCTTCAAAACGGGTTTGGGTGGAACACGAGGTCCATGCCGGGCCGTTGAAGAGGAGGCGATCTGCCACTCTGAGCGAGAGTGTGGTGCGTTGCGATCGGTAAGTTTTTCTTTCGGAATCAGATTGTATTATCATTGCTAATGTTGTCTGATCATAGATGTGCAACTGCCAGCATTCCTTGCCAGTTTGATGGCTCGCGGAGTGCGTGCATGCGGTGTGGGCGGTTGAAGTTAAAATTCTCTCTTGCTGTGCAGGGCAAGGGTGCACGAAAAGGGAAGGTGGTCGCTTCGGCAGCCATAGAATTAAGCAATGGGCTGGAAGAGACCAAACTGAAACCGAAACGGCCGGAGGAGTTCCTTCAGGAGCTGGTGGACCTTGCAAACTGCACAGTGGACATGGCCAACTGGCAACAGAATGAGGATACACTGATATTGTTGGAGTTGAACAGTCAGGTTCGATACCTGATGTACATCAGGCCAAATTCACAACGCGGGCGTGTTGAGACTTGGGATGTTGCTTCCATGACAGAGGAGACTTCAGAATCAGCAGGAATGGGTTGGCCAGACGTGGGTTTGGTTAGCAGGGCTGTTGAGGTGATGGACATTGAGGGTGAGTCACAGGAGGCAGGTGTTGAGGATGATACATCCGGTTCTGCTTGAGCTCCTTGTCACTTTTTGTGTGTTTTGCATTTGTGTTATTTTTATATTTTTGAAATGATTATGTTACTGGTATTTTTGGGAGTCTCGGAAACAAAATCTAAGAAAAATCTAAGTGAAGTTCTTTGGAAAACTATAGTAAGATTGATGGTATATGAGTTAATGATTTTGGAATGTTCTTATGGGAGAAAAAAGGAATGTTATCGGGAAAGGAGGAAGATAGGAATGAGCTCTGAAGCTACTCAAGACCGAAAACCGCACAGCCACACTTCGGAATCGGCTCGGACAACCTGGAAATCATGATTCCAAAATTCATGCAGCCACCATCAGGACAGTATCGCCCTCGGAAAGCACTCCTAGAAGAATTGTACTCAGAGGATGCTCAAGAACACTAAAGGCCACTTGTTATGAGCTCATGCCCAACAACACTAACCCACCATCCTAGGACACAGACCCACAGGCCTCGTCGAGCAGGGGAGAGAAGGGAGGGTGAAAGGGGTATATTGGCTATAGACAGAGTCCTACATGGGCATAAGAGAAACCATCTTAAGTCTGGGGAGACTCAAGCTACTTGCACTACTTATATACTACTCTTCCAAGACCCTTGCCACTACCTAGTCCCACTGGCACTCCTACAGCATTCATGCTCCTTCTGGTCCTGTATGAGCGCTGCCTCTGTGCTGTCACTGTTGCTATGCATCTGGGCACAGCCACTGTAACACCATCTTCTGGACCAGTCCGGGTCGCCCTAGACCTTGTAACCATAAGGGGCTATATCCTTAAGGCCTCCTTGTCTCCATAGGCTGTGCTGCAATCCCATATGACCATATGTGCTGCCACCACTGCTTCCTGATGCATGATGGCATGATCCCTGATGCACTGATGCCGACGTCGATCAATGATGCCATCAAGGGCGCGATCCTCTTGCCTAATCCAGCTGTCCTTCCTAGTATAGTGCATGGCCACCTTGTATGGCCATCGTCTTGTCCCATGGTAGGCGCTCCCATGCGCTAACCCACGCAAAGTGTTCCCAGGCTCCCTCCTAAGGCTCCTGGCCAGTATAAAGACTGTGATAGTGGTCCCAGACCACTGATAGATAAATTGAAAATGTGATGCCGATTTTGTGATCATAACACCACTAGTGTTACAACAAGACTCTTAAAGCCAACTAGCCCAATCAAGAAGGGATCTTGGAGATCAGCCTAGCACCAGCATCCATGGGTTATATGTATCTGTTCCTTTACAGCGTTTTCAGGAAACCTTGGGATGACCAAGTTTTGTTTTTGCTTAGCTGGGCAATAGGCAAGATTAGCCGAGAGCGGAGCCCAATCCATCTGACCCTGTACTGTGCTCGATCCCTGGGTTTGAGCACAAGCAGGTGTCTGAACAGTCAATATTTCTACCACTTCAGCCCTCAGTATTCCCAGGATGAGCAGTATTGTAGTACTACAAATACTCACCCTTCACATTTGTCACCAGAAATGATGGATCTCCTGACTGGAAAGAATGTCTCAGTGCCAGAAGACGATTACACAAAAGATGATTTAGAGTACCATGACATGGCGAAGCCCCGCAAGGGTAAGCAGAAGATGGCAGAGCCTGGGCCGTCCAAAGAGGTGGCGAAAGCAACGCAGGGCAAAAAGTCCAAATTCAAGACCAAAGTGACAAAAACACTGAGGTTGAGGCTGAGGTTGAGCACCCCCCCTTGGGACGCCTTTAGACAACTGGGTAGGTATTGGCGGCTGCAATAGTGAGGACCCACCAACTGACTGGTCTGACATCGATGGCAGCCATATCAAGGACGAGGATGCCTCCAGTGACCAGTGGTTAGGCATTGGTGGCTGCAATCTCAACGCAACAGACTGGTTTGGCATGGACAGTTGCCATATCGAGGACCTGCCAATAGAGGATGCTGGAACCAGCGAAGGGCTCAGCAGCATAGCAAACGGGTTACCAACATCCACACCCCCAAGCCAAGTTGGGAGTCATAGTGGGAGTTGTAGAGCACGCAAGGATGCTCCTGGTATGTATTTGACACTGTCTACCCACAATTGCTTTGCCAACAAGTCGTTCATAGATAGCCCAGAGCATAGGAAGGTGAAATGTTGAAAACTCCTAGTCAACTACCCAAGCTTGCCCACAAGCACCGATATTGAAATGAATGACAATGGCGAGAACAGCCCTCTGCCTCTTCCGGACCTGCTGTCTCCAAACCTGGCTCCATCTGTTGACCCAGTCAACCATGATGAGAACATTCCCCTGCCTCCTCTGGACCTGGCTTCTTCTCCAAATCCATACCAAAACCCTTGCCTGGAAATTTACTTCGATGTAGACTGCCAAAAACCCCAGGACCATCATCTTCAACATCCAGCAGAGGTACGTCCCTGGTACTCTAGAGTCCTTGTACCTATTCTAATGACATTGAAGTACCTACAATGTGCCAACCTACCATCTTCAGTAGGAATGGGATCAGCCCTCCCCCTGAAAACATTGTTTCTAAAATCCCTTTTTGAAGAAGGGAAAGCAGGTGCAGAAATAAGGATAACCTTTGTGGAGCAGTTGTTTATTTTGTATACTGAGGTTGTATGTTAATCAATGTAGAATTGTTGGGAATGATGGATCCGCGGCGGAGAGCACGCGAGCATGCGCAGTAAGAAGGACGGGTTACGAGGGATGATAGAAAGGAGGGATAGCATCCGAGTTGATGAAGAGAGGTCATGGAGAGAAGGAATTGGAAAGATGGTTGATGAACATATTCAATGCGAGTGCACCCAAGATCATTACGAGGCACTGCCATCATTACGGCGCATCGTTATTTCATATTCTATCCATTATATAACATGTATCTTCTGTATCGAATGGACACCTTTTACTCACATTTGCCCTGTGCCCTTTAAGAATCTCTATAAGAATATATATGCTACAATACATAATGCTCAAAACTGGCCTCTGCAGGCACATTAGTGGTAATGGCTTGACAACAAAAGAGAACATAGCGAGTATACGCAAATCTTCAAGGTGCGTACAGTTGGGGACAAGCAAAGCCGTCTAAGTTTTAGACCGAATTTTCCAAGTCCACCACAACAATCTGATGGCCTAAAAACCCTCAGAACTATTGTATTTTGTACTTCTCTTGACGTTTGTACGAGCCGATTTTGAGAATTCAAAAAAATTAGGGTTCCTGACCCCAATTTTTTGGCGTACAGCGAAGAAATCACGGAAAAATCGGTTTTTGCACTAATTTGTGATATACAGTCTAAGTGTAAACAAAAATTGATGGGTGGATAGGCCCTGCAACGCCAAAAAATCATTTGTGACCAGTGATGGTAAGGGGCCGCCCTCGCAAAAGAGCTCACAATACGGCCGGGTTGCAAAACCAAGCCCCATCCAAATCCACTCTAAACAGCCCCGAAACCGCCCCAATCCCCGAGGACAATCCTTTGGCTCACCACGGACATGACAACTCCGAGTCCGAATCTGAGATGAGTGAACACGATGTGGTGGAGGGTCCAACTGTCTGGGGTGATCTGGAAGACAACGATTTTGGTCAAAAACTTGCAGAATTTGCAGTTCTTGATGATCCAGATGACACCAAATGGATTCCGGCTGCCCTGAGACAAAAGGAGAAAAAAGGTGAGAAGTCTCAGCATAAAGCAATTCCATAATTGAACTCACATTACTCACCTCTCCAGGTCGTCCTTCCACATATATAAAGGGCCCTGATGTCATGAGCAAATCACGGAGGACTCAGCAACACTATATGCAATCATGGAAGAATCAAACAAACCTGTGCCAGTTTGGTTTCACGTGCCAGGTGACAAAATGGCGTGCGCTTTCAGTCACCGAGTCAGAATCGGATGCATGTGCCCCAGAAAACTCTTCATCAGAAGAGATTCACTTCCTGGGTGCATCAATGGCCACAGTTGAGGTTGGATTAGGAGTTGATGGCCTGGGTGCGAGCTCAACATCTGCTGGAGAGGGGCCTGAAGTGGATTCAGACTCAGATCTCGATGGATTCGAGGTTGATGACCCGGATGTAATGACAGTGATAGTGGATGAGGAGCTGGAGGCCTGGGAAGAGGAATCTGACATGCTGGCCGGGATATGCACCAGCGTAACCACCCATGTCAAAGGCTGGGAAGAACTCCGAAAACAGATAAAGAAAGACTTACGGAAACACAGCAAGTCGCTATCACTTTCCCAGATTAATCAACTCATGATCCTTGCCAATTTTGCGACTCTTTGTCTGAAAGGTCTTTCTTGGATCAGGGCAAGTGAGGAGATTGCGAGACAATGGCATGATGGAAAGGGATCTTATTTTGCCTGCCATGTCTGATCACTTGTGCGTCATTATCAGACCTTTGAACAACTTCCCAAAGAAAAATGGGGAGGTGTTGGAAATGCACGTACCTGGCTTGCAGATAAAGGGGTGGAGACACGTGTAAGGGATTATCTTTCGAATGTGCCTTCTGGCAAGGTCACGCCGAAAGCTTTGCGAGATCAAGTGAATTTGAGAATCTTCCCGGAGCTGGGAATCAAGCCAAAGAAGCCAATTCATGTGAGGACTGCATGACAATGGTTAATCAAGTTGGGTTGGTGTCACTCTATGATCAGAAAGGGTATATATATGGATGGGCACGAGCATGCAGATGTCGTCAAATATAGGAGAGAGATCTTTCTGCCAACAATGGCAGCATATGAAACATGGATGGTCCACTATGAAGGGCCAGATCCAATGAATCACATTGAGCCAGTATTGCAAGATGGCGAAAAAGAGATTATACTGAATTTTCATGATGAATCTGCATTCCATCATCATGATGCATCTCACTGTCTGACATTTTCTCGATATTTTCTTGGGACTTAACAGGTCTAGGCTGCAGAAGGGCGAGCAGCCACTCCGTAAGAAAGGACGAGGTTGCCTCATTCATGTTTCGGACTTTATTAATCCGGAAACAGGCCAGCTCGTCCTCTGTGATGATAATGGCTCAATCACATGAGATGCACACAAGATTATCTTTCCGGGAACAAATGGTGATGAGTGGTGGGATTGCAATCAGCTTCTCGTGCAGATGAAGGAAGCAATTGAGATCTTCGAAGCTGCCCACCCTGGTAAGCAAGCATTATTCATATTCGATCAATCAGTGCACGCATCGCTTCCACCGGATGCCCTCAAGGCGTTTGAAATGAATAAATCAGATGGTGGGAAGCAGCACATTCAGCATGACACAATTATCCCCCAGTCAAACCCAGTTGCTGAACTGCGAGGGCAGCCTCAGGCAATGAGATTACCTGATGGGCGGCCTAAAGGACTACAGAGAGTTCTGGAGGAGCGAGGGTTCAATGTATCTCATCTCCATGCAAAATGCTCTCCTGTATGCCCATTTGAGAGCCAGAATTGTTGTCTGGCATGGCTTCTTAGCCAGCAAGACGATTTTGTGAACCAGCCATCCATGCTAGAAACACTCATAACCTCAGCCAGCCACAAATCTATATTCCTCCCGAAATTTCACTGTGAACTTAATCCCATTGAAATGGTCTGCTCTCTCTCCTGCAAACACTAACTGTATATGCTGACTAAAAGCTACTACTAGTACTGGGGATGGTGCAAGTATCATTATTGTGAAGAGGACAAGAAGGATTTCCAAGCTGCAAAAGATGCTGTTGTCAAACACCTGGATGCGTGTCCCACTGATGTCATCTGAAGGTTTATTAATTGTGCCTGGCACTTTATGAGTGCTTACCAATTGGGCTTAACTGGTAAGGCTGCAGAATGGGCTGTCCGAAAACAGAAACAGCATTGGCAGGTGTCACAAAGGGCCATGATGTCCATTGATTCCGTCCTCAACCCCAATTAGCCATCTCACGTGTCAAAAGTTTGATTTTTTTTCGAGAAAATATTGGTGCATGTAAAAAGTCGTGGGAAAAATAAATGGATACTGTTTTCCGACATATTTCGCCATGGGGAGTCCGAATCTGATGTCAGAATTGGCCCAAAAAATCTAGATTACGAGATATTAATTTGGATGGCTTTGCTTGTCCCCAACTGTAGGAAGGCACGCAGAATGGGAAAATATGAATATAGTCATGTGACCTTTGTTTAAAGCGCCACGTCGTGTGGCTGTGCAGACAATGCACTTCCTTTTCTTCCCCTCACCTCGTCGCCCACTTGAAGCGGAGAGTGCGCGCATATGCCATTGGGCATGGGTCACCCAGTAGGCCACTGGGTGGCTTATGTCTGGTTGCATATGCTGGTATGTTCTTATTACCATCGCAACCCCGTCTTGCTGACCATTGTTTTATTAGTTCCTCAGGTTTCCATTAGGTTTCCATTGGCTTTCTGTCCTTACTTAGCTTTTCCTTTTTTTAAATTGAGTGCTGCTACAGCGCAGCCTTCTCCGGAGTCGGCCTTTCTACCATATTTTCAGTAGTTAGAAAAAGCTCGTTTTTGGTTTATTAAAGAAAACTGACTTGGCTATGCAAAATGGATTTGTAATCAGGCCTAATTTTTTTTTGCCCACGTTGACTTTAGGGCAGGTCAAAGTATACCTAGCCTTGCTGTTAGATTGCGCCTGTGTAAAGCATTATAGCGCTTGGCGGTTGTAGGGCAAGTAATGTAACTCGTAAAGTATTATAGCACCAGCCATTGTAACAAAAAAAGGACCGTAACGTACCGCTTTGGCACTTTCGGCACTATCTTCGGAGACTGCCGACTGAGTCTTAGATATCCACGCTTTCCGCCACCAGCCATTCACCTCCCTCAACGGCACCGCATGGCCGAACGGAGCTAGAAATATCGTTTCCCAAACGCGCGGTGTTGTCAACTTCGTTCGTCTTAGCAACATTGGACATCCTGCCTCAACCTGTAGACGATGTGGATGATACCTTGATCAGATCTGTAATCAAGCAAGAGTTTGAAATAACGGTGCCAATCGTAGATATAGAAAATCAAAGCCTCTATATGAATGTTGACAGCCTCATTTCTCCGATGACGCCCCGAGGTGCATATGTGCTGGAGGAACGAGCGAAATTCAGGAGACTGCTCGAAGTGGTGGCATCGTCCGCTAAGTTTGAGACAATCCCTATGCATTGTATTTACGGGCCTGTTTCCGTCAAATCGAGTTGAGTTGGAAGCATCATACTGCAATTAATAGACGTTCCTACTTCTGCAAGCTCACTTCTCGCTACTGGCAGATCTCGCAGCTGATCGATGATCAAGTGATCAAGTCCTGGCGTGCGTCGACGCCATGTCATGCAATGCATGGCTCAATGTCTTTGGCACCATGAATCTCTCGCAAACGTGCGTACCGGGGATGTGGGAGACATCGTAACTTATTATGATTGTTTAAGCGTGGATGTGGCTACGTTTGTCAATTCATACCCCACTTTGGATGTAACACATGAACTTGCCAACGGAGAGCACTCCGCAGGCGTGGCCATGAGGAGAGGAAAACGATGGGCAAACGATTATCGCCCCGTTTCATCTACTCAAAAAGATGGACAAATGGTACTTTCGGTGATCAAACGAGTAGCAGGGTCACATCCTGAGAATTACGCTCCCCTGATAGAAAAATAAGATTGAATCTCCAGCAGTGTTCGGCATCCATCATCAAAAACCCAACAAAGACCTTGGGCACCAACCGATAAATATTGAAATATTAAAAGAGGAATTTAAATGCTGGCACGGTATACAATCGAGAGCGTCAAAAGAGAGCGGCGACACTCAGCAGTTGGCAGTGACAGAGAGGACCACGGAGAATAGCGGCTGTCAGCCACCCGCTTATGAAACTAGCAAAGGCGGGTTCAGTGTCTTCCGTAATATAATCGCAGAAATACTTGACTCGAAAGGACCGTATGCCACCTTCACTTCTCAATCCAACGAATTGAAGGTCATGGACCAAAAGCAGAACGCCGGGTAGTCCTTCTCCATTTACGGGACGTACTATTTCGAGGTCAACTGGGGACTTCAGAAACCTTAGTGGAATCATCATTACCTGTGCCATACTCAGATTCATCGCCCTCAACAATCTGCTGCTTTGCCATGTCGAGGAAGAAGCCGCTGAGTTTTAGAGAATCGCATCCGCGACTTCTCCTCTGGCTGCGAAAAATTGGTTCCTTCATGTGTGCCGATGATATTGATACCGACGATCTCTCTCGAGCACCTGCATTTTGGTCAAGAGGGACCTCAATATCGAGCAGAACCAGGAAAAACAGACCCGCTTAGATGGGAGCTTGGCAGTATCACGAACCTCCCCCAAAGTAAGTGTCTGGAGCTTCTGCAGGTCGTTAATTTGAGGAATCAACGGCGAAGCATCAAAAGTGATGTGCCAGTCGGCTCTCACTGTGGCGAGTTTAAGATGCAAAATACCGAAAAAAACCATGGCATTACTTACGGAAGTAGGTTTGCAGGTAAAATCCATCCAATCGATCGAAAGACAGCAACTTGCAGTCATGTCATCAGTCGCTCGTGTCTGTACAGCAACTATCCTATTAGTGACGAGCAGGGATTGACAGTCACATTACAATGTCACGCGTTATGCGAAACTCTTAGCAGACGCGCTCGAACTTGGTAACTCGTGAGTCGGATTCACTTGTCTCAGTGGGATGCCGATGGTGGGATGCCGATGTGCTTGTATCACACCTGTCTCGCTGATCATCTGGGCAACCTCAGCAGCCACTAACGGGTCACTTTTAGTACCAACCACATCATTCGAAGCGGAGTCACAGATCGTCGAAGGCCACGACGCCCCACAGACAAGGATCATGGCCCACCATGGTTTATGGCTTACCTCCATGTTATCAATTGAATGGGAAAGCAGTCAAGGGAAAGTTAGCGCAGTCGGAAAGACACGCTCTTTTGTGGATGACGGGAGGCTTGTCAAGCGGACCATGGCTCGTTTTTAGACACTCAACGACTGTCATCCGCTCAAACTTCGGGACTACCTCCAAAACGCCGACTCACACACATCCCAGGCAACCCGGTTTCCTTGCTCTTCACCAGGCCCGAGATCATCCCGGGTTGATCTATTCTGGATTCCTGGAAACCTTTGTCCACCCACACAAAGTCAAGTTCTGGCTTGACAACTTTTGGCAATAACTAAATGAGTGGCGTCACGATAATCAGCGCGTTATAGTGGCTACTTGCCACTATTTGACACGGAGTCAGTACTGTTGACTATGTTATCGGCGAACATTCATGGCGTTCGGTGCACCTTTGAAGCAGAGTCACAAGTGCTTGATGTTTTTTTTCTCAATACAATAGAGAGACACAGGGCTTGTTCTAGTTGATATCGACAACAATGCCGCAGTGAAGGCCATATTCGGTGCAAAGGTTGAAGGTGGGCTGACAATCACAGTCCGGACCATGAGCAGTATCTAGTAGTGGATGGAGGCTCACCCAATAGTGTCTGATCCATGTGGGGATTCAGGAGAACGAATGCTTGGTGTATCTGACTGTGAGGTAGCTCACAGCGACTCTGGCTCTCACAAGGAAATCGTGGGCGCAACTTACTCGCATCCCACCTACACCTACTGACGACCTGTCCAAGGGTCAGCTGAGTCAGCCGAGCATATGTCGCGTTTTACCTCTGCTCTGGAACGCTTGCTTGGGCGCGTAGTTATCTTCAACCCAGAGAGAAGGGAAGATTAGACGATCCAGAACAGGACGAGGTGGTACAGTAGTTGGGTCACATGTATTTGTAAGTTTTCTTTTAGTGGTTCGGCAAGCTAGATGCTCAAGTCGCTGTCGCGTTATAGTGTCGGCATTGACTACCAGGAAGGTGACGCAGGCCTTGTCTAGTCACGTACAATTTGATGATGGTCTACAATCAACATCTGAGGTCTATGCTGCAAGTGCCTTGTACTGCCAGTGCTATATGTACTATCGGAGGTCAATTGGTGTGGCCGAGGGTTTGCCGAATACATCGTTCCGAAAAACTTCACTATCCTCGGACATGTCACAGCCAGGCAGACGGATTCGTACGTCCTACGACGACAAAATTCGAAAGACTCAGATGCTTCGTCTTCTTCCCCGTGTAAGGGAACAAGATTTATAAGCCCCCTCATTGTGCTCTGCACAACACTACCGGTCTTGCAAGTCCCACAACTCCTCCGACACCTTCTCGACCCCGCCGAGTGCTAAATCTTCGCTCATGCTCCCTTCACGTCCACCAAAAATAAATACTGCCAAAACGGCCCCAGTGGTCTACAAGACGTGAGTATACATTTGCTGCGCTAGACATTCGCTGATAGTTTCACATCAATGCCAAATTCTCAGAAGCCCTACTTATTGCAGATAGACGTGCGACAGCAGAAGTTGGCACAAAAGGAGAAGGGATCCAAAAAGGAGAATTTGCTCACCTTGCCCGAGTAGTATTGCGCCGAAACCTTCCGCCCAATCGCAAGCTGTTGTGAAGTTTTCGTTGGCAGAATATGTTAGCGACACATAGAGTGCTTCAGAAGAACAGAGGATGAGGATGCTCGCAGGATCCGCGACCAGATGAGGATGGATAAACGAAGAGAGCATGAATGCGATGAACAACACGGGAGCGTAAGTGATCGCATCTCGTAGCAAGACACTATTGACGGTTGGTTCAGTAATGAGTCAAGAAAACGCCAGCAGCTTGAGAGGGCAAGCCAGACAAAGAATATCACTACACCTGTCCCAGCACTCCGTGTCTCACATTCGATAGTCAAAACTCGTCATGGTCATAGCGGGTTGAGAAATGATCGCACAACCTGGAATATGATACGAACCAGAGCTGTTTCCCATGCACAGACTCATCGCCCGCAAGTTGTCGTCCGAGCAGGCCCACATTGCTCTAGCCTGCAATGATGAGGGTATGCTTTTCGGTCCCACAATGCTAACTCGTCTTCCAATTCTTTCGCGTTACAAGAGGGTACTCCGCCGCCGCGTCAAGAAGATTGGTCCTGGTGCGCTTCGGCATAAATATCGACCCGCGACTTCCGGAAGTGGTCATCAGTGACGATGAGGTCGGCCTAGTTACACCTGGTATTGAATTTGGCTCAGGCTGGCCGGGATCAAGCATTTTTCGCGAGGAACTGATGATAATGAATCTATGTAATGACATGACGGACGAGAAGTTGAAATGGGATTTCATGCGTTCATCATATCCTACTACAATTCAAAGGTGCCAATGATGGTACCAAGAGGCTCCAAGATACCCCTGTTAAACCACAAAACACGTTTCTAGGAATAACCGACGGTAGTCATGGCGCCAAAAGTTGGACTTTGGTATCACCTCCAGAAAGGTCGGCAAAAAGGTTCCCCAGAAAAAGCTCGTCCGCTGTTTTTCCCCCCGACTTCATGCGAAATACAAGAACGCAGAAAAAAACGCGGACTCGATTGGAGAGGACGGCAGTCCCACACAAAACGAGAAAAGTAATCGGGTCCCACAGTATCCTTTTAGTCTTCCTGCCTACTCGTTCGTTAATGCACCGAAGCAGCGGAGGCTGTTTGACCTGAACAGATCTATGCTGCGTATCGATGCACAGGAGACATTTGATTATCCAACATACTGGAAAACGGAACATCGATTTTTCGCAGTGTCTCCATTAGCAAGTGTTCTAACAGCTTCTTGGTCGAGACTCTTGGCACACCACCCGGGATGGCTATGGATACGAGTCCCTTGGAACACTGGATTTTGTACAAATTTGAATTTCCAGTACACGTGACGTGGCCACTGTTTTTTCATATCTTCATTTGCTCATAACACGTATAACGGACACAACATGACTTATATGTTAGTAACGAAGATGTACTAAAGTGATTGGGTCAGCCGTTTTAAACTCTTTCCCTCGGTGCTTCACCACCTCTGACTTCCGCGCCTTGCATCCCAATGAGGTCGAGAGCATAGAAGAAGAGCACGCATCTCTTCGAACGTCTTCAACGCGACAATGAAGACAAGCGACGCTCCGAAACCATAGCTCAAAATGGACACCTCGAGGTGTGCAGGTAACATCCCTACCTTTCTATCCCTCTGTCGTACCCAACGTGCTCCTTTAGGTCTGGTTCCAGAACTCGGTGCGCGCTGAACTTGAAGGAGTTGACTTCATCCCCGCGTTTCGACGCTCCAAAGAGAAAACCAAGGCAATACGATGGGTGAAACTGGCAAGCAGCAGGAACTACTACGCTACCTGGTCTACCTCCTACTTGAACACTCAAGTATGAAAAGTCAGAACCCAGCAGCTTTATCCCAACATATTGCGACGTGGTGATCGAGCAAGGCGTGTGCCATCGAGCAAGGCGTGTGCATTACGCTGTACAGCAGAAACCTACCTCAAACGCTTCCTGGACCTACCAGCACACCGAGCACAGCTCCACTTCCTTGCCTCTGATGGAATTCGCACATGCAGTTCACGCCGCCGAGCCGAAAGCTTTAGAAAATGCTCTCGCTGTAATGGTGAACACAGCCCATGCCATCGTCAACCTTGAGATCACCCCCAACACATTCGCTTTTGTGCGATCGTTTCTGCTAGACGACCGCCCATACATCTACCACGGTTACCGTGGGGATTCCTGAAAATGAGAGGTCGGACGACCTGGCCAACACCACTGTACTGGCCCTCCCCTTGTTGTCAACGTCCGCTGCGTTGAAGCAATCCCGTACCGTAATGCACGATGCGGCTCAGTACGGGCCACAATGGTCGACTAATGACCCGCAACTCTTTTCACGCCTCTACACTGCTTCGGGCGATGCTCGAGTGTTTCCCGATTTCCAATCGACTATCCCGAGTGGTTAAAGAACATCTGACAACTAGTCGCATCTTTCTGGGCAAACCCTACCTATTTCACTTTCAGCTATATCCATTGCCTATTCACGCTGGCATCACTTGATCTCTTGACGAGTCCTTCGCCCCTACAAAACCCGAGAACGACTGCAACTCTTGCCTACTGGACATTTTCGCAGATCAAATCTCTGTTGAGAATTTTACCCACCCTCCTTGTGCAACGTGGTTCTCTACTTTTCAAGACACTGTCCAGGCCTGACGTTCTGACCCTGCAGTCACCCTGGCTGCCACGGGCGGTTCCCTTGCCGATACAATTGGTACCCCCATACGACGACAAAATTCGAAAGACTCAGATGCTTCGTTCCCCGTGTAAGGGAACAAGATTTATAAGCCCCCTCATTGTGCTCTGCACAACACTACCGGTCTTGCAAGTCCCGCAACTCCTCCGACACCTTCTCGATGCAAGCCGTCGACTCCGCCGAGTGCTAAATCTTCGCCCATGCTCCCTTTACGTCTACCCTGTACGCCAAAAAAATACTGCCAAAACGGCCACCTGCGCAGATCGCGAGAATATCACTGGCACTGCTGGATCTTCTCCCGAACGTTTTCCATCTCTAGCTCTCCAGTTGCTCATCAACACTTGCAAAGGATGGTTGACCTGACACACGACAGTCCTGCGGTAGGAAACATATCGCACATCTCTGAAGCAACAAGTGAGGAGGAGGATGCTGCACTCTTGCTGGCCCCGTGGCTGACCCGTCTGCTCCTACATCTGCTATGCCTCGACGGTCCAAGGCCCGCAACCGTGATAAGCAGCTTCCCATGACACCCACGCGTCCGTTGCCTTCCCAACAGCCTTTGCTGGCAAGACCTGCACATTTCGCAGTTGTTCCTCCAGCGAGGCGATGTACGCCGCCCTTTCGACAGTCAATCGCTCTTCATACTCTTCCTTCTCGCACAACTTGTCTTGCATGGGAAACTTGCATGGATCGCGCATGTGATCCTCCATCAGATTATACATCTCTTCCTACATCGCCAGCAGCCTCGTCAAGCGCTCCCTTTCCATGTTCTCAGCAGCAACCAATTGCAACTTTAACAGCGTCACAAAACATTTCTGTTGTACTTGAAGGCGTTACCGTGAACAGCTGGTGACGGGTTGCGTCGGGAAGCAGAACCTGTGAGATCGACCCAAAGGCACCAGGAGAGTTGAGTGCACTCAGACAGGGACTGTCTGGTTTACTATCCCACAAGTGCTGATGCCCGGAGAGAGGGGAATGGAAACAAAAGAAGCCGGCACATCTGCACGGCCCTTGGCAACCTGTTCCCAAGAAAGAATACAACCACGAAAGATTTTGTCGTCGGCCGCCTTGTTCGGCAACTGAGGTCGTACAAATGATGTTGGAGATATTTCAACAGGAAGAGATGAGATTGTGAACGGGAGCGGAAGACTGCTTACCGAGAATAACACGTCGTGATGGAGGCAACGTGCGCAGCAAATACTGCTCCGGCCGGATGGGGTACGTGCGCGATTTATCGCAAGCTGAACTTGAAACGGTGAAGGGCGGAACTGGATCGGATGACGACTTTGCTTGTACGTTCCGAGTCTCACTCTGGGTTGATGTCCTTCCTAGCTTTGTGTTTGTAATCTGGCACATATATTACATCCTATCCATTATTCAATACAACATCCTATGGTATTTATTTAGCAGCTACATAGGTTTGCTGGGCTTCAATACAAACATCTAAAAGGGATGCGTGGTTGTCTTCTGGCAATGCTTGGCTGAGGCGGTCAACCACGCTTGAGGATGGTGGAGCGACTAGCAAAGGTGGCTTCAGTATCTTTCGTAATAGAAATACAGAAATACGTACTCGATGGGACCGTATGCAACCTTTACTTCGCAATCCAATGAATCCAAGGCGCAGAATGTTGCAGTGCTGAATATGAATGATATAGTTGCTTTGGCTTTTACATCACCTTGAAGTGGAGTAGTCCTTCTCCATTTACTGGACGTATTATTTCAATGTCAACTAGATACTTAAACTTCAAGAATCTCAATTGAGACTGAAGCTCTGTACATGACGATCAGTAATCCCCGAGGCGTTGAATGGTCTATAATGGTAGGATCGTTTGATCAGTCACCGGACATACACAAGAAAGGGTGCCCGCCACCTACGCCATGCTCAATTTTCGCCCTCGACAATTTTCCGCCTCGCCATCTCGAGGAAGAAATCACAGAGTTTTGGTTGTATCACTTTTGCGACTCCTTCACTTTTGCGATGTTGACTTGCGTAACAATAGGCATATGGTCCTGATAGGATATCGTAACACAAAATTGTGGGTTGTAGATATATTGAAAAAGGTCTGGCGATATGCGGGTAACACGGAACATATGGAGGTTTTCGAAAGCCTTTAGCTTCTCTGTTCACTTTATTAATCTACTCGCTGATACAGTCAATCTGCACCCACCCTCAAGTTTGGATACCTCGGCTCTTGTGCTACTTTTCTGAACGAGAAGAGTACGTCGCGCGGTTTCGATTGCAGATGAAGCTTATTTCTGGCTATCAATTTCTTTCAACCGGTCTTCAAGCCGCTGGACACGAGACTTTCCTTCCGCAAGCTCAGCTTGTAAAGCTTCAACTTCAATGCTGTAGGGTGCAGAAATTAGTCAATTTCGCAAGCAAGCATGAGCCTCACTTTTGTTCAGATATCGTATTCTTGAGCTCGTTTAAATAGTCTTGGCCACTGGCTTCAATCTCTACTCCTGTCTTTTCGAGTTCAAGCTCGTTCTAGCAGAGGAAACAACCTCGTCCTTAATGCTTTCCAACATCTTGGCATCTTGTTTCCACCTTAAATGCTTTATCGCCAGTCTCTCTAAAATCCAACTTTGCTTGACCTCTAACATTGGTTCTGATGAGATTTAGTTGATGCTGTCCTTGATTCCTCTACGAAGAGTAGGTTATTTACGGAACATAAGCCCTCCTCTTCGTCAGCCCGAAAGTATTCAGCGAAGTCGACTTTGTTTCATCCAAGCCTCACTATATAGCTCAAATTGAGTCAATCGCCATCGCAGAGAAATATTGAGCGAAAGCGATGTCCTTCTCTTCGCGAGCCTGTCGACTGGGATGATGATGGAAGGATAAATTGATCGTCGAGGCGCGGTTAATCCATGAATCTGATGCTACTCATGACAAAGAACTGCTTGATTGATATGCTTGGCTATGCGAAATGTAGTAGCTGTAGGACCAAAACTCATTATTTCCTCATCCCCGTAATTCTCATCGTCCATAGTGTCGCGCAAATGACTGGCATCCTCTTCAGAACCAATATGCCCTGCTGAGTGTATTTGCTACTGCTTCTGCGGTTGATTGAAATTCGTAAGGTCGACCGATACAACTGAGGTATCTCAATATTTGATGATGTTGAATCTGCACCTGATGTGTTGAATTGCACTCTTTGTGCGTCTGTGAAGCGGGGAGGCATGTGGGCCAGGTTGGACTGGGGGGTCATCCACCCTTGCCGATGATGCAGGTTGATTCGTGGTCTCGCTTTCGTCCTGCTGTAGTATTGCTGACTGATATTCGGTTGTAGCTCCTTGTGCTGGCAAGGAAATCTTGCCAAACCATTGCCAGGCATCAACTGGGCCTGAACCAGCACTTGCGCGATGAAAGCCTGGCCAGCCTTCGCGCCAATAGAAACTTGGCTGTTGTTGTTTATGGTGTCATTTCCGGGTTGTAAGGT
The DNA here is from genome assembly GCA_032173475.1 of Amanita phalloides. Lineage (NCBI taxonomy): Eukaryota > Fungi > Basidiomycota > Agaricomycetes > Agaricales > Amanitaceae > Amanita > Amanita phalloides. The sequence goes on along the minus strand of JAENRT010000020.1, from coordinate 227,040 downwards.
CGCTCCAATGAGAAGGTTCTTCCTGCGAGAAAAATAGCCAGAGGGCCGTCTGAGTGAGGCTGTTGACGATACACGCTGGAAGGGAGTCCTTTTGCTAGGCGATAATGGCTTGGGTATTGGGAGCGAGAGAGGCGACTGTGCATGAGTCGGCGTGCCTTTCAACACGGACCATTCGTTGGCCGCGGCTGGACTAGGAAGGTCAATATGTTCGTTGAATTTGGAAGGTGACGCGGTCCGAGAGCGGTCCGAAAGTTATTAGGTCGAGGTGTTGTGAATGCGAATGGCTGAGAATCTAGAAGGGGGAATGTATCCTGTACCGTGTCGCCATTAGACGACAAACTAGTTGAGGGAGGTTGAAATACAGAAGAAGGTCGAGATGGTGGATTTTCCCCTTGTTAGTGCCGAGGTCCAGTGCTCGTCGAGGGCAGTGGTGGAGACCTTGGCTCTGGGGAAGCGGTATCATACACGTCTAACTCTTCCATATTAGATTCGTTACCGATATTCATCTGCGTATCGTTTCCCGTTTGGCTTGGCCAGCCGAACACTTCACTTATGGTGATAGTGTGCTCCACGTCATCCATGTCATGAGAAGAGCAGTCCTAATAGCTATCCTCCCTTGTGTCATAATTAAAAGAGATGGATTGTTCAGGCGTCTCTGCCTCTTGTTCGTAAGCATTTTCGGACCCAGAGTGAGTCATTCGACGCAGTGCGAGCCATGGCCAATCGGCACAGTGAACTCCATATCCTGTTCCCTAAAACGTTCCATGTCATCTGAAGGATAACCATCGTCTGTCATAGACGTTCCAAATCTTCGTCCATAACAGTAGATCATCTGCTGATGGACATAAAAAAGCGAACAGAGCTACGGCGGCCGTTCGGACGCGCCCAAGGATAAACGTTAATTTGCGGCTCTTCGTGTCGATTGGTGGAAGTGGCGGGCGAATCGACACCGTTCGGTTTGTTGGAACCTGGTTGATTGAAAATGCATACCGTAAAATGTCTGGCAAAGCTCACACGACGCGAACGTCGGGTGGTGTTGGGGTTGGAATTCCGTTGTCAGGTCCATTGACTGAGTAGCATTTGGGTCGTCCAGATTGAAGGAAGTTTATGCAGAGCTCTGCAAGTCATTTGTATTGAAATTTGTGAGTGACCTTTGAGGATGCTTTTCCGAGCCTATGGCTGGGCGGATAAGCTACGAGGAAAACAGAAGACGAGACGCACGAAAGATCTGCGGGCCCTGGCAAGGGACTTAAACGGTCGCCTTCAGGGGGATAATGCTGTGTGCTCTCCGCCTGCTGCGTGTAGTAAAGACGGATTTGTCCTGGTCGGGCGGTTTGGAAGAGGTTGTGCGGGCCGATCACGTGCAGCGCCTGAATATGTGTTAAATCGTCAACACAAATTGCGCCATGAAGCATACGCGGTGTCGCGAGTGGAGTGGAAGCGGTAGACAGGACGAGGGAATGATCTCAGATCACACGAGGTATGATTTCCCACCATCTACTAAGATATAGCCGCTATATATTAGGATGATGTCTCAGACACGGTCTTATGACCGGATGATTGGGCCGACGGCTTGCCGGCCATGGGATTTCCGACACGCGGAAGTTTATACACCGAAACATCTCGTGTTTCGTGTTCCTATAATAACCGTTCTTAACTGTTTGTCGTTCTGTTCAAGCCGTCCAATCGTCAATGCTAGCTTGTTAATTCTAGACCTCCGCTCAAACTGCAACATAGGAGCGTATGCTGTGGTATCAATCAAGTCTTATTTGAGCATGAATGACACTACTATTGAAATGACCTAAAGATATTGTTGAGATGATATTATCAAAAGAAGAGAAACTCGAGGGGGGAGACTGGTGTTCTCGACTCCGGTCAGTCATCCAAGGGGCGGAACCGATAAAATACAATGATCAGAAACGGGGACGATTGGAAAAGCGCAGAGAACCCAAATCCTTGTGAATGAAATTATCTGGCTGAAGAAGTTCTGGTTGACTAAAGGTGGGCTGTGACTCTGTGTAGGTGTGATATCAGCTCGCAAATTTTCGCTCTTGAGTACTCCTGTTACTGCTCTGAGTGGTTTATCTGTTTCGTTTTCCTTGCGCTTGCAATGCATATATTGTGCCGGAAATTTCTGGGTTGTACTATCAAGGCTGTTGCCGTCATTATTGACTTTCAGGAAACATCCAGGTGCGCTTCTGCCCCCGCGGAGCGGCCCAAAAGCAAAGTTTGTATCCCCTCCGTGCGAACTATCAGAGTTTGTGGGTATATGCGCATGGAAGGAAGAGTGGGCGTCTCAGAGTCGAGGGGAGAGACAGACCTAGGGGAGATGGCCGTGCCAGATGCATTCAAAAGCAGCGGCGATACAATCCTCGAAGCCTTGAAAGGGTCGGCGCGGCAATAGTCGTTGGATGCGCAGGAAAATCAAACTCTTTACGTTGAGAGGCTTGCTATGGGTATCGCATCCAATGACACCTCTTGATCTTTTCTGCAGCGAACGGGCAGTCAACACTTCCCTGTTGGTTGTCGCCCGCCAGAGACTCGTGTTGGGTAGATGCATCCTCTACGCGAACCGTGAGAAACGATCACGTTCTTCTTCTCAGTCATTGTTTGCAAACTGGCTCTAGGCGGATTGTCGTGGCGGATCAAAGAAAAAAAAGAGGAAGAGGACTGAATGAAAGGGACCCAAAATGGCGTCATCGTGTGTCTGTAGCCGGTGTGTTTGTCCAGTGCAGTCCAATATTTTTGCTCCGCTGCTGAAGCGCTGACATGTCATTTTGTTACGCAGACAATAGTAATCTCGAGGTGTTGACCGAGCCTCAGATTGATTTCGAGGCGATGCTCGTGCAGCCTTGTCTTTTCCCTGAACGTTGAATTTGTGCGTAGTCTCTGCCCCATGTTGTCCACATCTTTTGTTAGTGGGTAGTTCCCCTCAATACATTTGCTGTATTATTGATGAGGAGAGAGAAAATGTATTCAGTTGGTGGTACCTGCACTGGCTGACTGCAGTCGTTGCTGCCACATCAGGTAAACTCGTGCTCCTGGCCATTACATTTGGCAATAGAACTGGCATGGCAAAGGGGTGATAACGCGTAATATGCGTGGGAATGGGTCCATGGTTACAGACAGCGCGAGCCGCTGCATCGTTGTCGACAAGATCATATAGATGAGAGTCTGGCATGATATCCGACACGTGCCGGTAGAGATGACGAAGATACTGCGGAAGAACAAAGAGGCCGACCCATGGCGGGGACCCGGTCATGAAAGTCGTGAGAAGGAAGTACCTGGGGACAGTAAGCTCCTCCTGAGTAGGGAGGGCCAGGGTGAGAGTCGAGTAGTTTTGCGACCTTCGCTTAAAGTATCTCATTCCTTTGTCATCGGGTATGCTTGACTGCGACGTGCTAATGCTGTCCACCTTCTGCAGGAAAATAGGATACATGGCTGCCTGGATCCTCATTTTGTTTGATGACCAGAGTGTGCAACGATAACATATCCTGCGCAAGTGGATCTGGCCTTGAATCGTCCTCGTATTTCTCGTCCTTGGAGAAAGCATGTGCACGAGTGTTAGCAAGGAAAGCATCAAAGGGATTGACGCCCGCCGATATGGGTTGCGATAGAATCCGTGGGAACAATAAGTGGTTTATCGTGGACTTCCAATTCAACCTGGTAAAGAGCTCCATGCACTGACGCTTTCGCGGGGGAGGGTTTTATCTCGGTCTCTGCCAGCTGCAGGCCGAAAACAACCCAACCTTCAATGGCTCGGCAGTGGTGGGGTTCGTGACTCTGCTGCTGATTCATGGTCACCGTTCTGCAAGTTCGAGGATGTCATGACTAAAAGCTGGTGGATTATGGGCTTGCGGGTCCTGCTTATGGATGGAGTAAACAAGATGACACTGCCTACAATGACATGGACAACAGCCAAGTAGGACGTGGCCTGAGATCCGCGAGTTTTAGACCTAATCCACACAGCAATACTCTAGAAGAAAAACAACTTACTGTAGGGCCCTTTAATCAATATTCACCCCGTCTTGCAAAGCAGGACTAGCCCTTCTTCACCCGCTGCGCGTCCGTGTTTGCTCGAAATAACGGGCACGCTTGCGATCGTGAACGGATTGCGACTCTGTCCACCCTAGCCACGCTGGAAAAGATGCGCACGCAGACGTGTTGCCCGGGACGCCAGTCCGAGTTGAACGATGGATCTTCGATCCACGTGGCAGAGAGGGAGGGCAAGGGACGGATCGTTGCGGTGATGGGCTGGGTCTTGAGGAAGCGGAATAGATGGTCAAAGCCATATGACTGTATAAAAGAGCAACGATGAAGGGTAGAATTGGCGAGCTCTATTCATAGAGATCAGATGGGTTGTAGAGATGCTCAAGACAGACTCACTGCAGGGATAAAAATGGCGATGCTAATAAACCGTTTCGGAAACGCAGTGTTGTGTAAAACACAATGCTTGGCAAACATGTGAGGCAAACCATGCCCTGGCACGGCGCATTGAACGACAGTCAAGCAAGAACAGTGCAGTTATGGCCGCTATTTGCCCGTACAAGTGAGAACAGCTGGGAACCGGCTGAGGCCAGTGTCCGCAACATGATCCTCGTGCATGGAAATATGCTGTGAGCGGAGTTGGACTTATTTGGCCCGCTGACGTCAGCCGTGTCCCAAATTTGTGCTTAAATTTCGCGAGCTGGCTCTGGGAACTGAGCCAAGCCGAAAAACCGGCTCCGGGGACTGAGCTTAGCCAGAGCCGAGCCGAGCCGAGCCGAGCTTCAGCAACAGTATACGCAAACTCACAAGACATTGTAAATGTTACATATCCAGAATTATTATCTTAACAAATAATCATCATTCAAAAGCCACGCTGCCAAAGAGCCGAACATCCCTAAATTTAATCCCGCGCTCTGTGATTAACTAGGTAGTGGTACGTGACGCGTGACGTTGTATCACACGTCTCTTTTTTTTTTTTTTTTTTTGAATGGCAATGGTGGGATTGGGTAATATACGGTAAATACAAGAACTAGTAGCTACCTAAATGTCAACGGTGCCAAGAGGCCCGCGTGTGCACGATACCGAATGTATTCACTGAAACGGAAGGGGCTGCGGAGCAGCGTACCTAGTCACGGAAGAGCCGGTGAGAACCGGTATCACACGTCTCATCACGTCGAAGTCCGCTCATCCTTATCTCTCTCTTCCACTGGATACGGGGACGCTCGTTTTTGGGGCGCAACTGATGCGGTACAGCATCAAGCGGTTAGGGATTTCACTCTGTGAGTGTCCCATCAAGTTTTTTTTCACGCGGTGATTCTGATGGATGTCAGTGCTTGTTGAAGGGAGTTGGAGAGTCGAGTTATATTATCTCCATTTTCCACGGCCTTCTTTTTTCTCTCTGGGCGACGAGTGCTCAAGACCATGTCCGGGACGTCGTGAGTCTTCCACCAGCCGCTGATGCTGGACAACACGCCGCCCGACCAGTTGACTGCTGGCGGCACAGACTGGCCCAAGCTCAGCCGCAAGGAACGAGGCGGAAAGCCCTCTGATCCAGAACAATCCACAGACCTGCTCGAACCCCACCTCCTCCGTTCGCTGTTCAACGTTCAAACCGCTCTGTACACACCTCCTGCAGCGGCTGCCACTTTATCTGTATTGACGTGCATGGCCAAGCCTGGCTCTTTGGCCGCAATGGCTCCTCCTGCTTCGGCGTCCTCTCATCCTCTGTAGACTCTTCATCCAGGGTAGACGCCATCTCCAAACACACCGCGCCTCATCCATCATGTATTTGACCTCCCTTGCGCAACCCCTTCCACCCGCATCATGCAAGCTGCTCGTCGGGAGCGGCAGGCGGCAAGTTTTCTGTCGTGCTCGCTGCTCGCATTCATAGCTGGATTCGGGATCAACTTGCGGGCAAGATGGGTAAGCATTACTCGTTTAATGTGCATATGCTTCGCGTCTTGTATCTCTGATACTAATTTTCTTGATCAGGATCTCCCACTTGAATATAACACGTGTCTGCTATTCCGCCAGGTTGTTGGTCTCATCTTGGTAAAGCCAGCTTCAATGCCGCGTGCTCACGTGTGCAAAAGTGACTTCCTGTCATATTGCTTTACGGTTCCTACTGGGCATTCCATTGGGGCGCATATCGTGGAGTTCGTCGGCAACACCAATACCAAAGTTCTGATAGCATTGTAACTACACCAAAGTCAGCGGAGTAAATGCCTCTCCTTCCCAAAGAACCTACTGTTAACAGTATTCACAGTCGACGCAGCAAGTCAGCTTCAGCAGCTCGTCCAATCTTTCGTTCATTAGCTCTTGGGTGTCGACACCTGCCTTGTGACAAGTCAATATAAATCCTGTTAACAGCGATAACCGACAGACAAGAGGATGGTGCGCCGCGTCAACATATTGCATCAATTCATCCTCACGAATCCCGATCTTGACAATGTGACAGAGTAGAGACACGTCCTTGTTTGTTCACAGGAAGAGGTATATGATCGTCCGAAGAGGGCGTAGATGCCTTCGTGACGGCCACCAGCGTGAAAAGTAGATACGTAATACTCGTTGAACGATGTCATTTGTCCACTTAAGCAGCTCCGCCACCGACGTGATAAGTATCGCTTGGACACCTTTCCGGGCCTCAGTCGAATTACTATCAACACCAGAACGAAGAACAAGGACAAGCTGTGTTCTACAGTGACGGTTAGATATACCCCAATACGAAAGTCTGAAACAGACAACTAACCGCAAGTTTTCACTCTCTGCCAGAAACACTGTAATGTTGCATAGCAAGAAAAACCATGTCTCGTCTTCTGGATTCGTGACCTTCTGATAAACCTTGTCCCACAATAAGAAGGATGGTTCGATTGAGCTCGCTATGAATTGCATTGGCATCAGACAATGTCAGCCCATCTGCATTGTCTTCATAAGCTACCAGGCTCACCCGAGCGTGCAAACGAATATAACCTTCTATGAGCCATATGTTCCCTTCAGAAAGGCGATCAGGCCTCATAATATAGTTATTGTCTGTGAGCAGGCAAGACGTGTTCGCGAGTCAGAGGTGCGGTTAGGGCAGAATCGGCGCTGGCAAACACGGAATCCAACACTTTCAATCTCCAACTCGGGCAGGAAGCCATAGAACCTGAAAGGTTGTGGCTTCTTCTCCCTTTCAGTTCCTTTTACCTCCTTGGTCACATTGCCCTTTGCCTCTTTCCCTTGCTTCGCTTCCACCGGGTCTGGCTTCTTATCTGCCTCTTTGACGGTATACGCCCCAACTTTATCAATCCCCTCCTGTATCGTCTCTTCGCTTGGCATCGGAAGCTCAAGCTCAGTAACCACCGCACGCTCTCCTCCAATCCCTCGCCGAGCTGCATCTCGATGATCCCATCCACCTCGGAGGGCAGGAGCTCCTCCCTACTGCGGATAAATTACTTGATCACGTCTTCGTAGGTCTCTCCCTCCCCTTTTTTTTTACCTGTGCTGGTGGTTGAGACGGAGGAGGCGCGTTGGGGTCGGCACGCAGCATTTGGTGATTGGGTCCTCTTTCGCGCACGCGGTCGGCGCAGATACGGAAGACGTCCGTGTAGGGCTGGGAGGAGACGTCCCACTAGAGGGCAAGGAGCCGTACTTGCATAGGGGGCTCACTCTCTTCTTCTCCGTCCTCTCTGGCCTTCTTTCTTTTTTCTTGGGACCCTCCGTCCTTCTCTCCTGGTAAATTTGTCAGATTCCTCGCGGAGCGCAGTACGGTGTTGTCAGAGGTGGTTGCTCCTGTCATATACATGCCAGGCGCTTGTTTCCCAACAGAATGGATGCATACGCACTTGTCTGCAATGACGACGTCATGCGACTGGAGGAGGTTCATAACGTTTTCAACGAAAACCGATCCCGGTTTCTTGGACGTGCGAACATTATCGCTCTGGGTATCGAATCCGAATATGTGCGCCAGCGCGACCGGCACTGCCGTCTTGCCGCTTCCTGGAACAGCCACGGGCACAATGATCGTCCTGTCAAAGGAAGGCAGGCTTTCGTCCTCGGCATCCTCTGCTATGTTCTTCCCCTAGTTGGACGCGAGCCGCTCGAGAAACACCTCCCTCGCCTTGATGATGCCCTTGTTATTCTGGTAATGTTGGAACGCCTCCAGGTTTTGGTTAATCTCCTTGATGACCCAGTTGTTGACGTAAACTATGGTCTCTGGCCGGCGCATCTTGGATTTGGGCAGGTTGCTGGAATACATGCGTCCTGATTTTGATTTTATGGAGAGCAGAGACTTGGTGACCTCTCTCCAGTCGCGGTACATGAGGTAGGGCTCGTCATACTTGAACTTGAAAAAAAAGGTGGAACCAGGGGGAGTACTGTTTTGGAGGAAGAGCCTGGTGGAGGCTGTGTAATGTGAGTGCGGACAACGAAGCCTTCGAGGGGTTCGCCTTGCCATGTGCCGGTTTTGCGTATTTCGTGAACGTGCGGACTTGTGGAAGAGTCTAGAGTGGTATATTTTGTCTTGATGAACCCCCACTCGTCGGCAAACACGTCGACCGTCGACGGGGGAGGGTAAGGAATTCCTTGGTGCATGTATTGATTCCGTGAAGGTAAAAAGACCTCTTTTGTCGGGTGGGTATGGGAGGACGTGTTCCTCGAATGAGTCATCGCAGAGCTGGGGAGTCAGCTAGCTATGTGCGACAGAAGTAGCTATATGCATATGCATACCTCTGAAATAGTTGTCCACCTGTTGTCCCAAAAAGTTTTCGCGAGCTCTTGCTCTGTTTTACCTTTCTGCGCGAGATAGAGTCTGAGCCATGCTTCGCCTATCTTGGCGCGGCTCTGTGCCCGGACGCTAATGATACCGACAGAATGTTTGGACGCGACGATAATCGAGGGCGCCGATAAGAATGATGCATCCATTTGATTTGAGGGAGACTGTGTAGAGTGAAAGAGTGTGTGACTCGAGAAAGGACCACTGAGCGGGTGTGAGAAAGCAGGATGTGGGGAAGAAGGGAGACGAACCTCGGTTGGACCACTGAACATCTCCAATGTTGAAAAACTTGTCGTAGCCACGCGCAACAATGCGATCGTCCTGGGAGAAGAGGCCGCGTGCATAAGTGGGGAACGTAGAGGGAATGTCGTAGTACTTGAACTCGTTCATTTTCCAGCTGACGACTGGAGATGGATGGCCTAGGACAGCATCTTGACGAGGTGGGAGGGGCGGCGAGGGCGGCGATGAGGCCGGTCATGCATCATGGCCGAAAAAAAGCGATGCTCTTCACCAGGACTTTTGCTGTCGACTCTAGGTTTCTTATATTTCGTTAGCACTTCGACTTTTCGTCGCTTAGCCGTACATACGGGCTTCACAAGTCTCGGGTACTTAGTGCTGCAGATTTAAGGCCCGACAGTGGGTGCAGCAACTGTCAGATTTCAACATGTCTGCATGAACCCAGGCAACAACAGGTCACGTGCCTTGGTGTGGCTCGCGTGGCTCCCCTGGCACATCATGTACCGAACAACTCATCTAGATCAACGAGGGTATCATTGTAGCTTTGCTTGGAAATATCACGATCCACGCCAATGGTAACGTTGGTGGTGCTTGAGTACATAGCCTCGAGCAAGGGCGAGGAGATGGGGCTCGACCGATATAATTATTGCGTCACCAACGCTGACAAGGCCGTTCAAGAGAGACGGTTGTTCAGATCTGGTATTCAAAGTACCAGGCGGTAATGATTCCTACCTTCTGTGTCAATGGCGTGAGATTCGAAAATTTGGACACTCAAGGGTCGTGTTGTCCTCTCGTGCATTGGCGGTCGAATGAACCCGTAAATCCTTCTATAATTTTCACTCGTTAGCAGAGTTTACAGCTGCCACAATAATGTTGCGACCTAATAGAAAACTTAGACAAAAATTGCTTGATTCGATAGCCAGCGTTACTGAGGGTTTTTTTGACGTAATCGAAGCCTCTTGCTTTCCGCATCAAGTTAATCCTTTTTTCAGCCGCTCAGCCGTCGCAAATGCACCTATTCACAAGTGTCAGGTAAATTGCAAAAACAGTCGAGGTGCATTTATCTACCGTTTCTCGTTGGACAAAAGACTGAGATGGAGTTTCCTACTGAATACGTTTGGAATGTTGCAAACAGCGTGCAGTCCAATGTTTTTGCAAAAGCGAAATCGTTCTGCCATCCCCTTGGACGAGGAACGCCGACGACAACTCTGGCAAGTTTACACGGTCGATATTCCTCGCCAAATTGGTCCCGTGTCAGCACAACGGAATGACGTGCCATATATGACTTACTTAAAGGTCCCTGGCTGGTTTGCTTATGGGGTCCCAGTCGTCCCTATTTCGAGGGGAGTAACCCGTAGAAACTCAATACGAGTACCTCACCCCACCCCTTTGTTCCACGTTCAGGCCGTAGTCATGCCCGTCCTGATAATAGAACTCTGTCTCCATTGCGGAAGGCTTGTAATGATACACAGATCGCTTGCCAAGAATGCCTCTAGATCGTCAAAATACGTCTGCACTGCGCCAACAAGCGGTTTCTTGGTCTTTAGAGGATGAATTGACATGAATTCCTCCGTTCCCTGAGGTGACTCAATCATCGCGATTGTCCATCAACTCAACTGCCGTACTTACGATTCCGATGGTTACGTCGTCCTTTTCTCTAGCTTGCTATCATTCCAATCATATCGTTTCGCCCATCAAGTTTTTCCATCTGTTTCGTAGAAAAGTGCATTTTTAACGAGTGAATCCACAATGAATTAGATTCCCAGAAAAACTTCTTTCACTTTGAATGGATGGCGACACTCCCTAAGTTCCAAAAGGATTGGTACATTTCCTAGACTAGCGTCGCCATGAAGATGTTTTCCGAAATGGAACATGTTGAAATGGCGTGAAAATCTAAACCAATGGATACAATGGCATTATAACCACTGGTACTCACCCACACTGGCACGGAATCCACTGGCAATGCAGTCAACGTCTCATGAGGGATACTTGTATTTATCAAATGGCCGCAAATTGACGATGCACGACTCGTCGCGGGCATACTTCGCATGCCGTCACCGTTAGAGTGGATGGAGGTGGCGGGTTTTGAAAAGTTGTATCGTGTTGGTTTCGCACCATATCAACGAGCATCCTCCAGTAAGCTTGTACTTTACCCATGAGGAGTTCTTTGACCTGACAATTCCATGCTGTAGCAAATTCCGAACGACACTTCTGCAGTGCAGGACGTTGACAGCAGGACGTTGGCGGCCTCAGTCAGGAAGGTATGGCCACTACATACATGCATGCTTGTCATGGCACTCACGCTGAGATGTAGACAACTTCCAGGGCACAATGACAAGCCCTTTTAGAAAGTTTGCAGAAATAGATCGTGATTGTGATGACTCGGAAATGGCACCAATTCCACCTTCACCGTCTTTCAGCGAGATGATCCGCCAAGCTGTCGACCATCCAATTCGACTATCAGTTAGTACTGCTCGCTCATGTAGCTTTATAACCTAATACTATATTATCAGAGTACAAGTAATGCACATATCCCATCGATTGCTACCCAAGCAGTGAGGTCAAGTCCTCGGTTACACATGAAAATGATGGACACCATGAACTCATTCAACTCGAGTCGATCTGTTGGAAGACATCTTGAAGTCAGGAAGGATCCTAGCAGCAATAGTGGGTGTTTGCTTTGATCAATACTCGTGAACTCACATTCCCTCTGTTAGATTTACTTAAATACAATGTATGTGGACATGACACATAAAATGCTTTAGCTTCACTATCATTTTAAGCTGTGTTTCTTCTGTAAACAAGGAGGAATTATCAGAACCTGTTCATCCTGTGAACAGTTTGCTGCTTGTTTTGCACATGATGGAATACCAGGCTGTCTCCCAGACACCTTGTTAGCAGATGGGGATTTCATTTGTCCTACCTGTTGCAAGATTGTGGGGTCTATTCCAAATGTAAGGAACAGAAAACAAGTTCAGCTAATACTGAATGTACATAGTTTGCAGTACCATCACCATGCTTAGCTTCCAGCCATGCTGGAATGAAGACAGATCCCCTTATTCTTTATAGTATATATCTTGATGAGGACATACATGCCAAGGCTGCCATTACAGTCTTGGAGGGTCAAGTCCAAGGATTCTACAAATCTAAGGTATTTGAACAATTCTCAATTATGAGAATATTGACATAATTGAATGTAAAGGAAGCAAATCTTTTGTTATTGTCTTGCCCATTCCATGACCTGGCATCTCCTGATGTATACCAGAAACTGTCTCATAATCAGAGGGACATGCTAGATTTCTCAAGCCAATCCATATCAACCTGCCAGTTGATACTTGTTCTACAAACCCATGCAGACCCATCTTCTGGTCTGCTCCATTTTGGGCCAGAAAAATGCACAGATCTGATGGTGGTCAGTAATTACCAATGTCTTGTATTCTAGCTGATGTTTTCTGGATAGATTCTGGGCTACATCTTGAAAAAGTTTACTTTCCACAGCTTTTGTAATGCTGTCCTACTGGTCAATGCTTGTGGTTCCTTTGTTGAAAAGCATGTGAAGCAGATAGAAGAAGCAACGTATGTACATTCTCAATGTGCTAAAAAATCTATGCTTCAATACTGAAAACAGGATCAAGTATGGCTTCAAGTCAGTATTCATCCCAGCTGGTCCCTCTGTAGACCCCCTGCTGGTTTCTACAAACTTGTTTTGCACTGTGGTTGATTTCCATGTCATTGGAAATGAACCAGCAAAAAAAGCATTAGAAAGGAGTGCATCTGTGACACTCCTTTCAAATACATCTGTTGTGATGCTGTCTGATGGTGATTTTTATCAATTATGTGGGGCTGCAATCCGTTTCCGACCCAATGGTACAATTGTCACATGCTGTCACTGCATGTGTCCAGCCAGCTTCGACAAAATCTCCAAAGACAAGCAAGCAGTCCGTTTTCGCTGCAGGTCCGGGGTACACCCAGGGCATGAAACCTCATTCTGGGTTGACTTGTTGCAGTCAGATGACAATGTGACAATTGTTGGTGGACCTGGTGATCGTTGCCGTTATATTGTCAGACGATTGCCAAAGCTATGCCCATAGTACTAGATAGGTAGTTGTGCCATGGTCTTTGTCATGACCAATAGAATTGAATGGCCAACCTCAACTTTTCCTTCCAGAGCTGAGGCCCATAGACATGCTATGCACGGGAAGATTTAATGAGGGATCCAATTGTGCTTCTGAAATAATAACAGTACGAGTTCGACATTGCAGCCTCTGAGAGTTATGACCTCGGATACATTCGTACAACAGCGCTCTTTGTTCCTTATCCGCCCAACACATTTCTTAGCGTAGACCAGACGTGAATATAAAACTGACTGCTGGAAGAACGCTGGCAATCAATTTACTACCAGTAACGGATATGGCAAGGTCTACTATCATTGCCCGCCCAGCGCTTCTAAACCATAAGGCTAAGCCCATTAAAGCAACTCGTGTACGTACCCTTTCGCTGATTCGCACATGCGCTTGATGATTCTATCCAGCGTTTCTTTCCCGCCTTCTTTGAGTTTTGATGATTGATTTCAATCCCTGTTCGTTCGTGGCGAACTCGAGCAAGCCGTCCAAGAGATGGTCGAGCGCTAATTTGTGGTGTTTTTCAGACCCGTGTTCAAGAACTGGGAAAGAAAACAGAGCTCGCGATTCTGGCACGAAGAAAAAAGCAGTACTGACTATGTTGGGTGCAGTATGAACCCCATTGACTTTTTCCAACCTTTCTAAAAACTGCCGGACCTTGATTGAGAAGCTCATCAGCGATTCCGTCTTTAACTTTGGCTTCGAGGCTCTCAAAAGCGTGCTGAGGATCCGATTAGGTCATTTTGGGAGCGTTCCAGTTCGAGAACACATTACCTGGACGACAAGAGAGCCGGTTTCATGGCAAGCGAGAGGGGCCCATTTTCCTTTTAGCGATTTGTTGACGCTAAGCCAGCGATTAGGGGCCTTACATAGTAATAAGTGTCAACATACTACGCAAAGATAGGAGGAGTGGGGGGAATCCAGGACAGCTCCATTATCTAGTGTGGGATAGCATTAAGTTCAAGTACTGCAACCACGTATGTAATTACCTTGCTCCAAACGTGCAACGCATACTGATTGACCAGAGTTTGAGTGGGGTCTCCGAGCAAAAGTTCTGAAACGATAAGCAACCTGATATCTTCTTTGCAGTCAAAGGCTTTCTGCAGAACATGACAAGTACGAGACGTGTCCCCTTGAAGATATTATGATAAAGCTGGATTCGCTGAATAAGGGCATACCTCATGCAAAAGACAAATTTTCTTCCTCTTCCAGAGTAGTGGCGGCTTCGAGGTATCTTTGGACTGCCCAACTTCCGAACCTTGTATCGATTAAATCACATCATAAAGAATTACAGAAGTTCTTTACCTGTGTACCATCATCTTAAAGCCTCGCGCGCATATGGCGTCAACGATTTTACACCTTTCTTCCGCGTCCGCGACTTTTAGTTTGTGCTGCAAGAAAATGGAAGCTTGTTGATCGCACGATCCGAGCGACGAAGACGCGCCTCGACGGATGAAGAAATGAAAGGAAGTTGATGGGCTCAGCATCCGAAAGTGAGAAAAATGGCGCATATATGACCAGAGATACTTACTTCCCGCGAGAATGTTGATGAAGGTGCAGCGACTGATCGTCGTGGTTGAAATCCTCAAGATTGTCAGAGGTCGCCTTGTCGCTCGAGATTATCCAGTCTTGGGCTTGGGTCAATGGCTGGTGTTGCTGGAGCTGAGACGCTAGGCGCCCATTCATCAAGCTCGGTCTCCGAGATTCAACTCGGCAGCTGGGAGATAAAGAGTACCAAGATTGAGCAATGGAATTAGGCAGAGCATTGAACGTGTATTGCGATGCGACGGGCGGCGGCGTAGGGGGCTCAGAGAATGGATCGAGGGGCTGAAGGCTATTGGAAGTGGGAAGACAAGCAGAAGACTGAGAGAATTGGGAGCGATAGGGAGCTGTATGCACATGCCGCATCTCAAAAGCGCCTTGAAGCTTGACGTCAAAAGGCCGTGGGGGCGAAAGGTCTGTCGGCGTATAGAGCGATGATGTCGCTGATGCTGGCGAGAAATACGGAGAGCTAGGCGAAGTATCCAAGCCCAACGGAATTGTGGGCATTTTTGGTTAAGGGAGAGAATGAATTAAGATTTAGAGTACGAAGGAGCTGCTCGACGTGCTGGAAAATATCTTAACTCAACGTATAAATGGGGAGCATCCTACTGAAGTATCGAAATTTGGACTATTTTTCTTTCTTCCGTCGCCAATGACGCCAATGTATTTCGGGCGGGTATTGTTCAGAATACCTGATGGCCCAAACATATCTTCTCTACTGATGAGTGGGACACTGTTTGGATTCTTGAATTCCTCGGCGTCGCGGTCTATGTACAACACGGGAGGAAGAATCCAATGTTTTAGGTGGCTGAGGTGCCCAGATAGAGGCCGATATGCCAGGCAGTTGGCGAGGACGAAGAATGCTGTTTTCATAAAGAGAAAAATGTGGATAGGACGAAACAGACGTCGTCGTCGAGGAACAATTAGTATACTCGTCATGTGAGGACGAGATCTGGAGCAACGGCGAACCGGGCCCGATCGACATATCTTGGCTGTCTTGAGCTAGAAGCAGCCTTGGCAACGTCCAGCGCACTAATCGCTGTCATACAACAATATCAGCAGTCGTCAAGTTGATCCCTACGTCACCCGCTCGTGTTGTGAGAAGGAAGATAAATTTTTCGCTGCCAGGCTTGTATTCATCAACCTCGACGATCCGGTCTTCATGTGGTGGACTACCGTCAGTGCACTATAGCAGTATTCTGGGGAACCATCAGCTTTGAGACGACTCGAGGACACGTGACATACTATACTAATCTTCCAAGACATTCAGAACGCGACTCATCTGCTGAAGATGAGCACGTGCGAGCCCTTCAACATTTTATCGAGGATAATGATCTTTCCAGAATTCCGGATGAGATGCTCGTCGGTGGTATAAGGTGGACCTGGTTCTGTTCTGCCAAACAAGTACGAATGACATGACACTTTGCGAAGCTGACAACGGGTGAGCCCAAACACATAGATCCACTCGTGGATGCGGCGTGGACGAGGGGTGACCAGCCTAATCGGGTGAAGATGGGTGACTCACGGAGGAGAGGCCATAGATCGAGGGCGTTGTCTAGTATGTGGGTTGATGGGCAGAAGGTAGTATAATCCCGTTCCGAATCTTCAGGGAAGCGGGAAAATGTAACAGGCCTGTCAAATGTGATACGTGCATAACACTCGATCAACGCCAGTGCTGCTCAAACGATACCACAGAGCAAGACCATATGACAGGGTGGGCCAAATGCATGACTTGATGATTTGAAGTTGCTGCGAAACTGGGAGTCCCCTGACTGCATTTCCAATCATGCAGAGTGCCCTGGTAGAAGAAACCACCTTGTTAGTATAGTACTGTACATGAAAGTCAAAAAGGAGAGATGAATCAAAGTAAAACCCAAGATAACGCCAAACGAGGCACGGGTGTACTGTCGTGACTGATAACCAGCTGAGCAGTGGTAGTAAGAATCCATGCTGTGGTCGATGGATTGCAAGACAGTAGCGCCACGGCGACCTCTAGGCGGGTGGGCCCTGCTGGCACACGCAACCATTCCTGGGATGTCAAATTGATGTTTGTATGGCAAGAAAGTGATCATCTCGGTCTTGGAGGGCTCCAGTTCGAGACCGATAGCCGCTAGAGACCTGGCGGAGAACACGAACTGTCGACTAAGGGCTTGGACATTGTCCAAGGAAAAACCCGCACGAAGGAGAGTGTAGTCGTCGATGTACAAAGACATGGCAGAGTGAGAAGACAACTGGAACGCGAAATGGCGGTGGAGGACTGGAGCGACATAGAGGTTCGACATAATGGGGTCACCTTGAGGAGCGCAGGCAGCAGGTCTGAGGACGCACATGCCCAAAGAACCGCATCTGGCGGTCGATGTAGTAAGTGTCCAAGAGGTATAGGAGTTTTTCGGGGAACCCCTGCTTCCGGGGCATGACTACAAGCACTTCCTTCTGTATAGAAGGGAAATACTGTGTGACGTCGACTGCGAGACAAGTTGCGAAGTCAGAGGAGTGTTATTGGCGATATCCGCAGCCGTTGTTATCATAGACTCACTCGATCAGCCGCCGGGAGGTTGATTCCCATCCGCCAGCCATCATGGTGTGGGTCGGACGTGTCGGCGGTATTGCCCCAGTTCAATATGATCCTCGACAGCTTTGGCCAACTTGAGTAAGCGGCCAAAGCTGTTCACCGACCTCAGGCCGTTCCTCTCACCTCTGTTGAGGGTACAACATTGGAAAGGCTCACGTCCGGAGCCAGCTACTGATGATGGCTATATGGCGAACCGCGGAAGCCGCTGATGAGATCACTTGGCATCTGGCAGGAACGGATATGGTTGCCGACAAGGACACAGTCTAGATTCCATCGTGGTTGCCATATTTGTTGTGGTGTTAGGGGGACTTGGAACTAGTATAGAAATAATCATGGGCTGCATTGGCTCGGCGAATAGGCGGCATCGTCCACAAATGGAAATATGCCACAGGGCCGTCATGCCCTTGCCTTTTCCGCCTCGCCCTTCCCACCCATCCACTGGCACAATATTAGACCGTGTCCTTGTCGGCAACCATAAACGGGTCAAAGATCCGCATCGGGTCACCTCCTTGCTCCGCGTATCACGAAGCGCCATGGACGTCAACGGCTCTGATGGCGACACTTTGCCAGGACATGAACGCCAGGATCTCCAATCATGCTCATCAGAAGGCTTGGACAATGACCAATTCGACGCTCCCCGTGTGGACCAGAAACAAACCGCGACGCGTCCACAGCGAGCGAGGTTTCCGTGCTTGAACCAACCTCTCCAGCGACGAACCCAGTCGCAGCCGCAACAACACCCACATGTCTTCGACTTCATCAAAGCCATCAACACTATACGGTGCGAAAGCCGCAACAGTAAACCGCGCCAACCTGAAAACGCGCGTAAGTACTTGCTCTCGTCATTTTCCCTGATATGTATTCATTCAGGAACTTTCTTTTCGGACAAGGCGCGTACACAACCACCAGAACGCTCGTTCCACCTCCCATTTCCATCAAACACGATGTTTTGTCCAGGGAGAGAGAACCCTCAGTCACGGCCAGTGTCGCTAATGTTGGTTTGGAGATTGAAGATTTGACCATGAAGGTCATAAGAGAAAAAAAGGCGCTCAAGGCCGAGCTTGTACAGACAGTAAGTCGTCCACCATACCACATGGACGTCAGTGAATATATGCGCGTTCTTTTCTACTTTATATCTTACCCCAACCCGTTGATTGATCTCCCGCGTTTCAGCGAACCCACGCTCAGAACCTGACTAGGAGATTGGCAGATGTTGAAGAAGAACTCGGAGTTTCGTTGGCAAGAAACGATGAAAAGGATAAGCACATTGAGACGTTGAAGCACGAGCTCTTGTCAGCAAAGGCAACTTCGGACTCCAACCAACGCGATCTGGTGTCCACAAAGGAGGATCTGATATCAGTCAGGAATCAGAATGTGGTTTTGGCATCTACAAACCAAAAGCTCGAGGGGGTTCAAGGTCATGTCAAAGCCAAGCTGGATGCTATGCAGAATGCCCACGCGAAGTTGCTAACGTCTCTCACCGATCTGAAGATATTGCACGACTCTGCTACTGCTAGGATCTCCAACCTATCTGACGGCGTCGCGGAATGCAGGAAATCTGCAAACAATGCGCTGACAAGTAAGTTTCACCTATATCCTTGGTCCTCAAGCTTTATTTCGTACATGGCAGAGTTTGAAACGACGTACCAAGATTCTCAGACCACGCAACTCAGAGGTATGCTCGCCGACCTCCGAGATACCCTGTCCGAGTGTAAGAGCCGCTCTCCGTCTCGCCCTTCCCTGTTGAACGTAATGATAGCCAGTCGAACCAATGATCTTTTGCGAGACAAGTTGCATCACCATCTGGGCCAAATCGTCGAGCTGAATGACAGGATCAAGGAACTGGAGTCGGAGAAGCGAGAACTTTTGAATCTTCTCGTTGTTCAGAAGGAGCAAGAGACGGCCGGTCAAAAGCTAGGTAAAGTCTTGTTATATGTCAAGTCGTCAGTCATTTCTATGTATTCAGGTATGATGATGGAGGAGCTTTCCGATTGTTTGGCGAAGCGCGAAGCAGAGGTTGAAATTGCCACCGCCGATGCTGTCACGTTGAAAGTCGAGCTACGGGCCTCAGAATCAAGGTAGTTTTTGCTTTGAACGCTCATAGCTTGAGTTTATTGTTGAAGAATTCCGGACTTGCACCAGCAGATTGCGGATGATGCTGTCAAGCTAGAATTGCTGAAAACGACCCAGCAGGAATGCGACGGAGCAAAGAAGGCGCTGGCTGCCAATGATGATAGGTTGATCACCCTGGAACAGCCTATTTTATTGTACATCGCTTCCCACTCTAGCATTTACGTCATTCTGAATTTGGCATCAGGACTACAGACGAGTGCCTTGGTAATGTTGAGAATGAACTCGCCCTGGCGAGAATGGAAATCGACAGTGGAAATAAACTGTAAGGAATCACGCCTTTCATCCTCGATGACTGTATTTTGTCGTGTATTAGCACCCAGCAGCTACAGGCACAGGTCTCCCATTCTCGGACTGCATTGAGCCTGGCGGCGAAGGACGCCGAAATGGCCCAGCTTCGTGCTGCCAGCGACCTAGAACAAGCCTTGAAAGCCCGTCAGGAAACGATAATGGAGTTGAAGCATACTATATCGGTGAAAGCTGGTGAGTATAAATCCGTGGAGGCTAGTCTTGAGCATGCGAGGAGGGAACTGTCAGGAAAGGAAACATTGTAGGTTATTTTCTCTGCGCTCCTGAACTTGGCTGATGGTCATTCAGACTGGAACAGAGAAACACGCATTTCAATGTACGCCAACACCTTGTATCGTCGTCGTTCCTGACCGATTAGTGAAGAAACTGGAGGAGCGATTTGACGCACAGGGCTCAACACTGCGATTATCAAAAGAGCAGTGCGGCGATTTACAGGTAGCATTTGCTTAATGTTAATAATATCGTTGTCGGCATTGAGAATTGATCAGGAACAATTGCAAATCTCTGACCGCAATCTCGTCGTGGGTGCCATAGACGACGTGCGGTCTCCGGAGTTCTGATTGTGGGCTTTAGGAACTCAAAGTGGAAATGGCCAGGTTGCAACAGCAGCTTGAAAAACATCAAGATACAGTAAATGAATTAAAGGCGGTAAAGGGGCTGTTGGCTGGAAAGGACCTTGCGTTGGTCTCGATCGCCCTTAGCGTAGACAACAAGCTAACTCTGAACTGAAAGCTTTAGTCGGGCCATCGACGATTTGAGGGTGAGTGCGTCATATGACAGATTGGCATTGGTGGCTAGAGTGTGATAGGACTTGCAAGGACGTTACGATACTCAGACCAAGGACCTGCTTGTAAGTGGGTAAAGAATTTGTTGTTGTCGTACTATGATCTTGCACAGGCCATTACGATGGAACAAGCACTTTTATCTGCTGATCGAAAGAACCTCGAGAAGGAATTGGAGACACACAAAGGCTGCCTTGCTGAGAAGGAGAGGCTGTAAGACACCAGTCACAAGCCATGTGAATTATTGACCTGATCTATCTCCCTTCAACAGTTTGGCGGATTCAGAGAATCAGAAAAGTGTGAGTTGTGTAACCCCGGTTGGGTATGTCATCATAGGACATCATGATAGGTGTCTCAAGGAATCGTGAACGCTCAGGAGGTGGTGCTACAAGTGGCTAGAGAGCAATCAGAATCGTTGCAGGTTCGTGTTTCGAGCATTAGGAATTGAGCCTCAAGTCAGCGAACTTTGAAAGGATTGGATCATCCGTTCGGAGAGTAAACACCGTTTGATGCATGAGAGCAAATTGTTGCAGGACCGTTACGAGGACCGGGATCTGGTGACATTTTATTCTTGTCCATGTTCAAGTGTCTAAAACGTGCCAAGCCTGTCCAGGACCAGAGTTTTGTCGATTCTATCATCTCACCGACTCAATCGATACACGAGGATGAATTGCTCGAGAAAATGGATGAAAGTAGACGCGCATGTTTAATTTTTTGACGTCATTTCTTATTATTAATGACGCTGTTACAGTGGGACGCGATTAACAGTACGCTTCAAGAAAGGATAAACGTCAATCTCAGTCTATTGATGTCATCGAGTCCTCAAGACGGCCCAAGCTCGGTAACCTCTGCTTGTGCTAGTGTAAACGGATTTGACATTTGGGGATTTATAGGTTGATCCGCTGCATCTCAATGCCCGGACATCAGCGCCAATAACGCCTTGCGACAAAACTACTTTCGTAAATGCTGAGACGAAGAATGATTATGCATACAACAAGAATAATGAACTTGATTCTGGGGATGATGATATTCCGTTGCCAGAATTGATGCGAAATAAGCGCAGAAGAGCAGTGTCTCCTGCGGGTAGACTGGCCAGACGACTGGTGAGTTGAATCAGATGTTCTGTTTTAGAACCTTAAATCGTGTATAAGCGGAGTTCTGGTACCGCACCTGTTACTGATCAAGCTATCAAATCGCCAAAAGCGAAGGTGAGTTTCATTTTTTGGGTCTATTCCGATGTGACCAAGTCACATAATGACAGTCAGGTCCAAATACGAAGCAAAAGGGACGGTAGGACAATGTAGTGCTGCCGGGCTGATAGGTTTTTGAATACATTCATGTGATTGAATAAAATGTGTGTACACTCAGTGCTTCTGCCCCAGTGAAAAGTCCATCGGTCCCACTCTCGACTAGTCATAGGGCAGAGGTATTTTCAGATAGTGTTGCCGCGGCTCGCAAGCTAAGGGTCTGGAGCCGATTTTCGGCTATAGCTCAATAGCCATAGCTAATACCCAGGGTACAATTGTGCTTCAACATCTCCAACTGTGAGTTTTGGCGTAATGGTGTCCACAGGGAGAGACACTTTCCAGGCGGTGAGCTCCGAGGCATCGACATGATTGAGGCGATGGCAATTACTAACATAATGTCTGAAAGACGATAAAAGAAACGCTGAAGAAAGCAAATATTGTACTCGTATGAAAAGGAAGAGAGAATGAAATTGTAGTTGTCAATGTACGACATTAGATAGTGTGACTTGTTTGGTTCCCATGGAAAGAAATGGTTCAGAATGGGAGCGACGTATAAATTTGTCATTATAGGGGAGCCAGGACAACCTTGAGGTGCGCCTTGACCAGCATCCAATGGCGTTGAGCTAGCGCAACCCCACGTAAAAGTTGTAACTCTATCCTGACAGAAAGAGTTTATTAACGCAACAACGGAAGCTGGAAAACCCTGTTTGTCCAGCATAATGCTAAGGACTTCGTGTTGCATTGATGGGAAGTACTGCGCCATGTCGATCGCAAGACACATCATAAATTTCCCTGCCTGTCGAGCTTGGTGTACCCAATTCTTAAGAAAAAGGCCTGCATCCAAAGTTGATCTTTGTCGTATGCCACCAAACTGAAGAGGATGAAGCAATTCATACTGAATAGCATCATACTGTCAAGTATTATTTTGGTGAACAATTTTCCGATGCAATTAATCAGTGCGATAGGCCTATAACAGTATAATCAGTACGCCCCGGTTTCGGAATAATGACTGTCTTAGACTCCTTGAACTGAACTGGCCATATAGTTGTATGCAGAATGTTATTGAACAATTGCATGATCTGCGCTAGAAATTGATCATCGTTGAGCAATACTTTCACTACCCTCCATGATATATGATCCGGTCCCGGTGCCGATGTCTTCTTGACTTGTTGTCGGATTTCATGTAGCAAAAAAGGTGCCCATTGTAGCTGTTCCCGTTTTTGGTATATCTTCAAGAATATCGCGGCCAGCTGTATTGGTCGTTGCGACTGCTCCCCGACTAATTGATTATGCGCAACTTCCCATAAGGCGTCCAATAAGTTAATTGGGCTGCCATCCGTTAAAAAAAGTTGGGGGTCGTCGAGGTTGAGACCATTTAACGCAGTCCCACATTTTCCCTTCTGCAATCATGTCGTCCAGCTTGTTACTGAAATATTGTCACTTCACCAGTCGCACAATTTTTCGGAAAAGTCTCTTAGAAGTGTTTGACGGTGCGTTTTCGTATTGATCTTTAGCGCGTTGACATTCGGGAGTCCGCCGGGATGTGGGGTTACCGTCTGGGCGTGGTGTGACTGTGTGACGTGACCAACCACCCCGGGTCCCGCTCCACACGATCGATCATTGGCCTCTCTTTCTCGCTAGCTCGTCCCTCTCCTACTTAGCGCGCTCATCCTGACGCGGTCCCTGATCTGTGGGGACGGGGGCCAGGGGCCCCACCGTCTTCGATCAATCGGCCCTCGCTCGAGCGTGATCTGTGATTCATGCCGCTTCTCTTGCCTTGGATGTCACGGTCAACACTGGCAACGCGCTCGCTCTTCCCACGTCGACATCGACGGACGCTCCAAGCTTCAGACTGCTCGGTCAGGCCAAAAGGTGCGCGTCACGTCTAAATAACACACCTCATTTCTTTGGTAAGAAAGCATCACACAGGGTCTATGATATAGAGATCCTTAAGGGGCACGGAGCGAATGCGAGTAAAAGGCGTCCATTCGATAGAAAATATGCATGTTAAATACAACATAGAATATGAAATAAAGTGCGCCGTAATGATGGTACTTCTATAAAACATTGTCTGAAATGGTGCCTCAGACACAGAAGGTCTTGCGATCATCCTCTGCGAGACTGTTCTAGAAAAAAAGTACAGGGATTTGGCGCACAGGGCCACTGTCATAGAGAGCTGGAGTCCTTCATCGAAATCTCGCAGAGCAGAGGTAGGACTAGGTACGATTGCCAGCGAAGGAATGAGTGGCTGTGCAAATCCAAGGCATTATGCGCTTGGGAATAGACGAGAATCAGAACGTGGGAGGAACGAATGGACTCGCGGATATGGATCTCATAAAATTCGTCGACGGAGAGGAATGGCGGTCGACGGCATATGGAAATATTATGAGCAAGGCAAGTGCATGATAGACACTGTGTATCTCCATTGATCTGTCTTTAGCTGTATATTTGCCTGGTAAATACCCTTCACAATACAACCTTGTCTATTCAAAAAAAAACAAACCAAGTATTGCATTCCATCACTGTACGTGGCCTAGACCCGGAAATCGCTTTTATCGAGGGATGAACCGGCTGTCCCAAATCGACTGGCCGAATAGGAAGATCGTGCACAATAGCCGGTTTCGGAACCGGGTGTCGTGTTTGGAAACCCCTATGAGTATTCGGTTTGACGACCGATATAGGGGCGACAGATGGGAGTGGTCTGATTGGACGCGGTACATTGGAATGACGCTTTGGTGTGGGGGACCATACAGGCGGTGTATTTGGAACTGCCTTCGCAGATGGAACCCTCCGTATAGTGCCGGTTGAGCCATCCGATCCCGAACCACTGTCACTGTCATGTTGTGGTGCCTGGATAGAAAGCCTATTTGTTTCCATTTCCGCCATGTCCGGTATATACTCATCATCCTGGAACTCGGACGACACATAGGAGGACTGAATACTCTTTCGTTCCTTCTCGTATTGTTCTGCCTCATGTCCATCTTGCGGAGACAATAATTTGAAACGATTCTGATCCGCTAAACGAAAAGAATGGGGCGAAGCCACCCTAGGGACTGGAGAGAAAGACCGTCGTCCAGCAGGAATAAACCCGTCATCCTGACTACTGCCGGAAGCATATCTGAAGTATCGGATAGCATTTTCGCATAGGATCCTGAGAAAAAATCCGACCATTGGGAGCTGAAAACTGCCTCTTCGTCACCCCAGAGTGCTTTACCAGATTTCTCGCCCACCTTGCCGTAACCTACCGCATTGCAAGCATGTACCGCATCTCGCCATAAGATTTCTTCCTCGAAAGCATTTGCCCTTGCCCACGTCCAGGAAGCCAAGCCGTTAATCGTATCTTTGGTGTCAGCGAGAACGCATGAACAATGAAACAAACCCCGCATACTAACACCACACTCCCACATGCCGACACTGCCAAGTACCACGAGAGACCACTCTAGTGCTGTCAGAACACCTTTCGCACTTGTCAAAACCGACCGTCATTCCTTCGTTAAGTAAACGCCCCAGAGGGAAACCAGTAAGTCGTCCACGATTTTGCTTATCATTTGTCGAAAGAGAATTATAATCCAACTGGAGAGCCAAGCCCCTTGCCGATTTCAAAGATTGCCATAGTAGCTGTACGTGTACTAAATGGATATCCGATAAAGGAGCCCGAGAGAAAGTATTCGCTGCCGAGTGATTGCCTTGTTGATTCAACGGGGGGAAAATAGCCGACGAAGTTGTGTGATCAGACGAGATAAACTCTGTCCCATCACGATTAACCAGACGAGACGGCTGTCCCATGCGCTGTCACCACCACATGTTTTCCACCTTCCGAAATCCGAGATTGAGAGCTAATAAGAATTGCGACATAGCAGCCGCCTGGGACCATTCAATAACTGCAGTCGACCTGTTTACTCTTAGGTGGAGCAGTGTCCGCCTTCGCTTCTGCGAACGGAGACAGTGTCTTGCTGCAGGGGCATTGATTCTATGTTCTAATTCCTAGTAACTCCCCTTTAGGCCTGTCATGGATAGGGCCGAACGTTCATTATCCCTCCAGTTTGGACATATAGTTTTGCTTCACAATGCTCGATAATAATACAAATGTGTTCCTCCCTAGCTTTCATTGCCACCTGCTTCTAAATGTGTACTTTCATATTCCAATGTCATGTTATAAATAGCCAAGGCATAATTCAGAGCACGTGCTTCAGAGGGAGGCAACACCTGAAAAGCATGCTCTGGGGAAACCAGGTACGAAACATAATCCTGTTTGTCAGGCATCATGGTGCCAAGTTCATGCACCTACAGTAGGTAAGCATTCTTCACACAATGCGCGTTTAAACCTGACACACCGTGTTTTCTGGTATATGTCCAACGTACCAGAAGACAATATATTTGCCTGCTGGTCTGACCACTTGCTGCTGCCGCACACTAGTGGGATACGACGTCACGGTAATGTAGATGGGCTCTGAACTGAGCCTGGGATAGGCTTGCCAATCTTGAAGAGGGGAGGGAGCATTTGTTGGAATATAAAGTGGAAGAAACTCGGTGCGATAACCTGACTATGGAAACATTAATCCATGTGATATGCATACCATAAGGGAATAGCTACATCTTCATAGGCCTCTCTAAGAGCAGTCTGCTCAAGTGACTCGCCAAGAAGCTTCCTGCCCCTTGGCAGGAAATAAGCATTCGATGGTGGATCAGAGATAATCACGATTTTGCCCATTGATGGCTGGATAATGATCATTCCCGCCCCGAGGAGGAAGTCACCAGCTGCCCAAGTGCTGTTAGGCACCGAAGGAGTCAAATAGGAAGAAAGTTGCATTGGGACATGCTGGCCTCTTCCACTCAGGAAACCCTTCATGATGTGAGCTGTTTAGTTCACGTTTGTACAAACGCTTTACATCATTGAATTGCACAGGTCCAATCACAGGTCACATGCTTTCCAAGTTCAATTGCACATACAAGACATTTCTCGCCACCGTTGCTGAACCGCAATACAGTTACTGGAAGTTAGGCTTTACCCCAATTTGGATATTTTGTCATTGTGGCTTATCCCATATGGAAAGACTGTCATATGGCTTTGGAAATGCCATCGGCCCACCAATTTTAAAAGTGCTCTGCGCAAGTCTGTTTGACAGTCTCTGTTCCCACCGCTGTGACTCCCTGTCACTCTTAGGCATCCGTTTATCATACATATGCAGGATTTGTTACGGTGATGATTGCAACGTAACGGACGTTCTTTATTTTTAACTCATATCTACTGCGCATGGACAGCCTTTCTATTTTCGTAACTACCTTCACATTTCCTTTCTCAGGTTGTTACAGCTTCGTTTCCTTTTTCGTCTCATTATCCTCTAGAAACGTATATAAACCTCCATGTAACGTCTCTTTCTTTAGTTCCAATTTAATCGAATCTTGCCCTCGTCGTTTTGAACGATCTTGAGCGCTCCTCTTCTCATCGTCGCGCTCATCCTCCTCTGTCCTTCGTCATCATCAGACTAGACGTCAGAACCTTTGTCCAGTAGACTGGGAACAGACCGAGACTCTGTTTGTCACTGTCGACTTAGAACGAATCACGTCGAGGACATCGATCTTAACACAAATTGGAACTCAGGACCTGCTCAGTGTATCTACACTAGCACCGATACATCGAACGAACCTCCAAGGGAGGTATTGAAGTAATACACCATTGAAACCCGAACCTCTAATCAGAGGCCCCCGAACGGATCTGTTCTTTTTAGACAAAAATACTATTTAATAAATGAGAAGTTTATCCCTCGACCACCGGAGAAGGTTGGCGCTATCTATCAGGAACTAAGAAACAGAATCCGCCAGTACCTGCCGAATTCTTCGAAGGAGAAGAACAGGAAGGAGACCATTTCGACGCACTACCGGCAGACCTTTGGATACAGTGGGTAAACGAAGACAGGGACGAACCAAGACAATTGTACTTTGCCCCTACCGAGGAACCAGAACGAACCTGGTGGGAAAAATTCTGTAACGCATACAATCTTGATAAGGAAGACGAATACAACGCGCTTACTCCGGAATTTATAACGCTTTGGGAAGAATATAAGGAGAAGAAACAGATCGAATCCGAGTTAGAACCAGAACAAGCACCAAACGACCCGGAACCCCCGAAAACCGAACCAGAGATGGCAACCGAGGCTACTGCCCCGAAAGGAGATATTAAACCGCAACCGATTACAGTATTCACAGGAAAGAGAGTCGAGGCACGCGCCTTCATTGACTCGCTTGAGGACCTCTTCGAATTAAACCCTCACAATTATGAAGGGAAACACGAGAAAAAGATCAGATATACTCTCGCCTGTCTTGGACCAGAATTAAACGACTGGAAGGCGATTATTCGAGACAAATTAAACGATGAAACCAGACTAGACTGGAAGGACTACCCTGCCTTCAGGAAGAGATTCCTCACCGATTGGGGAGAAGTAAACAGCGCAGTCAGGGCCCTAGCCAATCTTAGAGTCGGAGGCGAGATCACTGTCCCGAATATATTCAAAAGTTTCGAGTCGACATAGGAACATCAGGACTCACAGGATTAACCGCACAATTACAAGCCTTCGTCAAAGGATTACCTCACAGCATCGCTGAAAAGGTTCTCGAAGGCCTAGCAGGATACACTGCTATGACAGACGTTTACATCAAAGCAGAAAACCTTCACAACGCATGGGAAACTATGCGACTCATTGGGAAACGAACAGGATCTGGAACGCGTCCTAATTTTAACCGAAACACGAACCGATCTGGATCTACTAGGACCATCAGTGCCCTTCCCTTTGGACAGCTTAGCGATGAGCAGAAAGAAGAATACAGGAAAACGGGGAAGTGTTTCAGATGTGGAACACAAGGACACATCTCCAGGGATTGCCCTAAACATAAAAACCAGTCCCCATCAACATCCTCGTTTCAGAACAAAAACATCTGATCAGTCACCGAAGAAACAAAAGAACCGGAATCCGATGCAAAGAAGATCAGGGCGATGATCAAAGCAATGCCCAGCAACGAGCGCCTGGATATGTTTAATCAGCTCGAAGAAGAGGGTTTTTAATCCGGAGGCATCAGACAGCAGTTGATACCTCCATAAAACAACGGACTTGAACAGTTAGCACTCGACTCTGTAATAGTAAAATCGAACAATAACAAACGAATTTCTATTACTGTTCAATCACCCAACTTACCTGCTGAAACTTCCGCCCTAATCGATTGTGGAGCAGAAGGAAATTTCATCGATGACGAAATAACGCTGAACTTAGTCAAAGAAAAGCTTAAACAACCAATTAAAGTTCGAAACGCTGATGGAACAATTAATCTTAATGGAATGATCACGCACTACGTCCTAATCCATTACTCGATTGAAGGCCAAACCCACAGTAATCGATTCCTTATCACTAAACTCGGTGATCAGAAGTTAATACTCGGAATCCCTTGGCTGGAAGAAAATAATCCGACAATTAATTGGAGAAATAAAACAATTCATTTTATCAATGAAGAAAAATGACCGAAAACGATATGGCAAATGGCGCTTGACACTAAACAGTGGGGAGAAGACGAATATTGGATCAGAGTAAAAACATCTACCTCACAAGCACTGGAACATCAGAAAATAAATAAAGATCCACCAACGATACTCCCAGATATCTATAAACAATGGGAATCGGTATTTGAAAAAACAGCATCAGAACGTTTCCCTTCTAGTCGACTATGGGACCATGCTATCGAATTAAAACAAGGTTTCTCACCAAAAGTTAGCAAGATATATCCATTATTGCCAAAAGAACAAACATCGCTTGATGAATGGATTGAAGAACAGTTAGGGAAAAAATATATCAGACCATCGAAATCTCCTCAAGCGTCACCATTCTTCTTCGTGTCTAAAAAGGAAAGCGGGGCACTACGACCATGCCAAGATTACCATTATCTAAATGAATGGACAATCAAGAACGCATACCCTTTACCATTAGTATCCGACTTAATGACGAAACTAGCCGGTGCCCAATACTTCACGAAATTAGACCTCCGATGGGGGTACAACAACGTTCGCATTAAAGAAGGAGATGAATGGAAAGCAGCGTTCATCACTAATCGAGGATTGTATGAACCAACTGTCATGTTCTTTGGACTCTGTAATTCACCATCGACGTTTCAAACCATGATGAACGAATACTTCCGGGATATGATAAACGAAGGATGGCTTGTCATTTACATGGACGACATTTTGATCTGCGCAAACACAGAAAAGGAATTAGAAAACCGTACAAAACGCATACTTATTCGGTTACAAGAAAATGATCTGTTCCTGAAATTGGAAAAGTGCAAATTCGGCGTACAAGAAGTTGAGTTTCTAGGAATGATCATCACACCTGGACACATACAAATGGACCCAGTTAAACTCGCTGGAATTGCAGAATGGCCTACACCAACTACTGTTAAACAAGTACGATCTTTCCTGGGATTTGGAAACTTCTATCGTCGTTTTATTGGCAATTTCGCCGCAATCGCAAAACCCTTAACCGATTTGACAAAGAAAACAGAGGAATTTACATGGACTACTGAGCAACAAACCGCCTTTGATACTCTCAATCCTGCTCGCCTGATGCTGTATTACAAATGCAGACCTGTCTAAACCATCATCTTGGCAAACGGATTGCCTCGAATAAAGCAATAGGAGGCAGTATTAAAGCAAGCAGACAACAAAACGGAGCGCTCACCCTTGTTGGCTTTATTCACACGCCCTGACGCCAACGGAACAAAACTTATCAAATCTATGATCAGAATATTAGCAATCGTTAAAGGACTGGCAACATGGAGACATCTTCTTTCATGGTTCTCCCCACACGCTAACTATTCATTGTGTATCATAAAAACTTGTCATACTATCGAACCGCCCAAGACTTCCCTCGACAAGCGCGATGGTCATCATTTTATCAGATTCGACCTAAGGATCGAACATGTACCTGGGACGAAAAAATGTTTGAGGCGATGCACTCTCTCGCAGACCAGATCACATGGAAATTCGAAACAACAAGATGACAAGTAAGTCCTCCCCTTTGTCCAGTAGACTGGGAACAGACCGAGACTCTGTTTGTCACTGTCGACTTAGAACGAATCGCGTCGAGGACATCGATCTTAACAGGATTTATTCGCCATCTTGTAGTTTGTATGTAGCACACAGCACCCAGGCATCGTCCTTTTTTCCCTTACCATTAACTTCCTTGTCCTTACGTAGCATTAGTCAGTAGATACACAGTACATCAGCAAACCTGTGAAGTCTCTGATGATCTTATATAAGCCCATAAGATTATGTGGGCTCTAGTGGTAAAGAGCATAATTTCATCAGATGGTTAGGTTGTCATACCACCATGTGATATGTAAATAAGAAACCCTTAGAGTGGAAGTTGATTAGCTGTAAGGCCATAAGTTAATATAAGTTTTGGTAAGATCAGGAGCTGTTCAGGTTGTTAGGCCATAAGTTGATATAAGATCAAAAGCTGTTCAGGTCATCAGGCCAACTTATCAACTTATGGCCTGACAACCTGAACAGCTCCTGATCTTACCAAAACTTATATTAACTTATGGCCTTACAGCTAATCAACTTCCACTCTAAGGGTTTCTTATTTACATGTCACATGGTGGTATGACAACCTAACCATCTGATGAAATTATGCTCTTTACCACTAGAGCCCACATAATCTTATGGGCTTATATAAGATCCGCATTGACCGTTTGATGCGGGGATTTTTCGTTCTTTTTTTATTTATCAAATCTTTTTAACCAAACCATTTTATCATATCTCATCTGTTTCACAATGTTTTTACTTCTATCCTGTGTCGTTTAGAAGCCCCTTCCACTCTCTTCTTCGACATGGTGACCACTTTATGCACTGCACATTCAATGTCTTGTTATTCACAAATCTGTATACTCAGGTACTGGTTTTTTCTGTTCTTCAGTCATGTCTGCCCAGTTTTGCATGTAATTCTATCAAATGCATGTGGATAAAGGTTGTTTTCATTGGAATTTCAAGCTATGAGTGGACTGTGATAAAATAGGCTAGGTATCATTATGTTTCATTGCTCCATCCTGCCCAAAAAGTGCTTGCAATGGCATTAATCCCATGTGTAGAGAAAATGTTTCAAAAAAGTGACATAATTGGAGTGAAACTGACCACAAATGAGTAAGACATGACCCCACATGCATGTAAAATACAATGTGGATGAAGGATTGGCAAATGACAAAAGAACAAAAGCACGCCACATCAAGGAGTCAATGCGACGAGAAAGAGGGCCAAAATCTCTTCTAAATGGTGCTTGATTGAAGCAAAACTGTCAAGAAATGGGGGAGATATGATAAAGAGAACATATGGTGTTACTCAACTTTATCTTGATGGGCAGGATCAAGTGTGCGCAGTGCCAAACAGTTAACATGTTGAGAATTAGCTCAGATGGAGCTTTCAAATGATCCTACATTGAAGGGAATCTGTCAAGAAATGACTGAGATATAATCAAATCTTTACATCAGCAAACCTGTGAAATCTCTGATGACCTTATATAAGCCCATAAGATTATGTGGGCACTAGTGGTAAAGAGCATAATTTCATCAGATAATTAGGTTGTCATACTGCCATGTGACATGTAAATAAGAAACCCTTAGAGTGGAAGTTGATTAGCTGTAAGGCCATAAGTTAATATAAGTTTTGATAAGATGAGGGGCTGTTCAGGTTGTTGGGTCATAAGTTGATATAAGATCAAAAGCTGTGCAGGTCATCAGGCCAACTTATCAACTTATGGCCTGACAACCTGAACAGCTCCTGATCTTACCAAAACTTATATTAACTTATGGCCTTACAGCTAATCAACTTCCACTCTAAAGGTTTCTTATTTACATGTCACATGGTGGTATGACAACCTAACCATCTGATGAAATTATGCTCTTTACCACTAGTGCCCACATAATCTTATGGGCTTATACAAGGTCATCAGAGATTTCACAGGTTTGCTGATGTACTCACCTTGTACCAAGACCCTACCCTGGCTTCCAGTCATGCAGCCACTACTCCCCAACTCTGTAATGAGTGAAACTAAACATCCTCAATGCTTAAACACTGCAGGGGAGTTTTACTCAAGGCAGGGTGCTTACCTATGTGTCAGTACTGGGGCCCAGCTACAGCCAGCTTGAGCTGGCTATAGCTGGCTTTGAAAATTCAGCTCCAGCTTGGCTCCAAATCAGCTCAGCTAAGTTCAGAGCTGGCTCAGAGCCAAGCTGGTGGCAACACTAAGTACTATAGTGTCTTTGCTGTAAGTTCTTGCTACATGGATACAAACCATTACTCACCTGGATTTAGTGCTGCAGGAGTAACAAAAGTAGCTTAAAACATCTTATATTTCCCATGCATTCTGACTCAACAAACACCTAGACACCTCAAAAAGAGAGTCTCGAGTATTCAGCTATAAGTTAATGTAGCCTGTACTAGATTTATCCTTTCAACAGATGTTTGGATGTGATACTACCTGGAGTTTTATTTCATCCATTTTAAACTAACCGACACCTATAATCTTTGTTCTCTAGAATTTCCAGGGGAACTCAATGTACTAATTGCAGATTGGGGTAATACTAACTACATCAGCAAACCTGTGAAATCTCTGATGATCTTATATAAGCCCATAAGATTATGTGGGCTCTAGTGGTAAAGAGCATAATTTCATCAGATGGTTAGGTTGTCATACCACCATGTGACATGTAAATAAGAAACCCTTAGAGTGGAAGTTGATTAGCTGTAAGGCCATAAGTTAATATAAAGTTTTGTAAGATCAGGAGCTGTTCAGGTGTCAGGCATAAGTTGATAAGTTTGGCTGATGACCTGACAGCTTTTGATCTTATATCAACTTATGGCCTAACAACCTGAACAGCTCCTGATCTACCAAAAACTTTATATTAACTTATGGCCTTACAGCTAATCAACTTCCACTCTAAGGGTTCTTATTACATATCACATGGTGGTATGACAACCTAACCATCTGATGAATTATGCTCTTTACCACTAGAGCCCACATAATCTTATGGGCTTATATAAGATCATCAGAGACTCACAGGTTGCTGATGTACTGTGTATCTACTGACTAATGCTACGTAAGGACAAGAAGTTAATGGTAAGGGAAAAAAAAGGACGATGCCTGGGTGCTGTGTGCTACATACAAACTACAAGATGGCGAATAAATCCTGTTAAGATCGATGTCCTCGACGCGATTCGTTCTAAGTCGACAGTGACAAACAGAGTCTCGGTCTGTTCCCAGTCTACTGGACAAAGGTTCTGACGTCTAGTCTGATGATGGCAAAGGACAGAGGAGGATGAACGTGACGATGGGAAGAGGAGCGCTCAAGACCGTTCAAAACGATGAGGGCAAGATTCGATTAAATTGGAACTAAAGAAAGAGACGTTACATGGAGGTTTATATACGTTTCTAGAGGACAATGAGACGAAAAAGGAAACGAAGCTGTAACAACCTGAGAAAGGAAATGTGAAGGTAGTTACGAAAATAGAAAGGCTGTCCATGCGCAGTAGATATGAGTTAAAATAAAGAACGTCCGTTACGTTGCAATCATCACCGTAACATTACCCCCTTCGTATGCGAGAAGTCACCGACTTCTACCAGCCAGAGGACATCCAGCCATGGTCTTGCCGTGACTCCAGCCACTTGGCGATGTTTTCGATATCTTTTGAGGCCGTTTCGACCCGCCACTGTAAGGTCTCAATTGACCTTTTAGCTGCCGCGCTTGTTCGAGCGTGCATCCGTTCGTCATAGGAGAGGAGGTGGGGGTCGGTCTGGAGCGTGAGGGCGGTGTATACGTCGAGGGGCTCGGCGAATAGGTTGTATTGGAGGACAAGGAGGGCGAGGGCATTGCTGACGTTTTCGAGGGCGGTATTCCGGGGTCGGACGACGAGGGGGTGGGTGAGTTCGGTGATGGGGGTGGTGGGTTCGGCGGCGGGGAAGGCGAGTTCGGCGGGGTGGATTGTGAGGCCCTCGTCGTCGGTGGTGTGGTGATGGGTGGTGGTCCACGAAGACCTCGAGGGGGCGGGTCCTCACTGTAGGCGGCGAGGGACGGGTTGACGCGCCAGTGGGCGCTGGCGAGGAAGACAATGGTGAGGACGTAGAGGAAGATGACGAAAGACAACATTTTTTTTCTGATGAAGATGGGTTGGTTGGAGCAGTGCTGAGATTGGGTATCGTTTTTTTTATAGTGTAAACTCTGGTCTTGGTGTCGGACGGTGGGAATTCGACTTTAC
Source organism: Amanita phalloides (assembly GCA_032173475.1). Taxonomy (NCBI): domain Eukaryota; kingdom Fungi; phylum Basidiomycota; class Agaricomycetes; order Agaricales; family Amanitaceae; genus Amanita; species Amanita phalloides. The sequence goes on along the minus strand of JAENRT010000020.1, from coordinate 192,069 downwards.
ATGAATAGGAGATCTTCCCATGGATCAGGATCCGATCTGTCGCCTATTGCTGCCTTCTCTAGTTCTTTATTGAGGGTATAGAGTAATTCCGCGTCCAGAAGCATTGATCTAAGGGTTTTCTTGATGCGTAGGAGCGAACGGGTTCTGAAAGACGACCATTTGGGAAATAGGTGAAGAAGGTACATGGCCTTGAAGACGTCGTCCTTAGGTTTCGCGAAGTTTCGATAACTTAACCAGTTATCAATGGTAATGGCAGCATTCAGTATTTGCCAAATCTCGTCATGTTTCTGGTTTCGAACCAGGGTCAGCCAGATGGGTGGAGTGTTTAGTTGATGGCGTTTCTTAGGGCATGTGGATATTCGGGGTCCATGGCTGATACAGACAATACGATGAATTGACGGCGTTCTAGTATGATGAGAACGTCGTCTTCGAAAGGAATGATGAGAGCGTGGGTCCAGGAAAAATACGTGACGTAGATTCCCACAGTTCTTTCGGTTGATGGCATAGCGAGAATGGGGGGCGGCATGTCGTTTGTTTATGAGGTGGGTTTGCTTTAAGTATGTGTGATTGAAATATTGTGTCATGAAGGCGTTTCTACAACCGTCTCCTCTTCTTATTATTGTTGAAGATTTCGCAGCATTACTTAGGTTGCGCTCGGGTTCCCACGAGTTGTCATTCGGTCCGTACCCCTTCCATTTCACTAGGTAATGGTACCCTGCGCCACGTCGCCAGTGTGTGAGAATTGCTTCAACTTCAAATTCTTCTTGTCCGTTTATGACATCAGGAGGTGGTTTCACATAATTCGGTCCATGTATATCCGTTTCTTTGTATGGCATGAGAAGTGAGGCATGAAACACGGGGTGAATTCGCCATTGTTTCGGGAGTTTCAGTTTGTATGTCACTGGTCCCATGACTTGTTCAATTACAAAGGGTCCTTCTCGTTTCGGTGCTAGTTTCTTCGACTCATATGGAATGCGCAGGTTCCTGTTGTCAAGCCAGACTTTGTCGCCTTTTTCAATTTAATTGATTTATCTCTGTTTCGAGCGGCGACCATTTGTCGAGCTAGTTCATGTGCTGCTAGCGCTTCTTGCCTTGCTTTCTGTAGCAGTTGTAGGCGGTTCTCGGCAGCGGGTGTATTCATTCTGATTGAGGCTGTTGGAATGGTGATTGGATCTGTTCCATACATTAGTCGAAATGGGGATGCCTTCACAGTGTCATGATATCGGTTGTTGTGCGCAAATTCTGCAATAGGAAGGAGTGATTTCCATTTGTGGGGTTCGTTTGTACAGAACATCCGGAGATATATTTCAAGCTCCTGGTTGACTCGCTCTGTTTCGCCATCGGTTTGAGGGTGATATGCTGTGCTCATCCTATGATCGATTCTCAACGCTTTGCGAATTTCTTGAAAGACTTTTGCTGCGAATTGGGGGCCTCGATCAGAGATGAGGACGTCAGGAAGTCCAAACCACTTGAAGATTTCAGAAATATAGATGTCTGCTGTTCTGAGGGCGTCGATGGTTTTCTTACAGGGTGTAAAAGTTACCCCCTTCGTAAGACCATGGTCCACCGTGACCAGGATAGAGTCAAAGCCTTCTGAGATGGGTAGATCGGTGATGAAGTCGAGTGTAACTTGTTGGAAAGGACGAGTGGATTTGGACGGAATTGGGTATAATGCTGGAGCGTTTGGATGAGTATTGACTTTCATTTGTTGACATAGGGCGCAGCCTTCGACCCATTGTCTAGTTTGCCTAGCCATTCCTGGCCACCAGTAATCGCGTTTTAATAGTTCTAATGTCTTAAATCGACCAGGATGTCCAGATGAAGGTGATTCATGGGTGTCTTTAATTAGTGATGTGCGAAGATTCACCTGATCAGGTATGTAGGTCTTCCCTTGATAATAGACAATGCCATCGATATGTGTCCAATCTTGTAATTTAGATTTTATCGGTGGAGCACGATGTGTTTGAGTTACTTCGACCAAAATACGACCAAAGTCGTCAGTTGCCATTGCTTTCTTAATATCACTGGCTAATTTATTGTTGATGAGTCGAATGAACCGTTCTGCTGGGAGGACTACTATGTCATCTTGTTGTTCCGAATTTCCCATGTGATCTGGTCTGCGAGAGAGTGCATCGGCCTCAAACATTTTCGTCCCAGGTACATGTTCGATCCTTAGGTCGAATTCTGATAAAAATGATGACCATCGCGCTTGTCGAGGGGTAAGTCTTTGGGCGGTTCGATAGTATGACAAGTTTTTATGATCACAATGAATAGTTAGCGTGTGGGGAGAAACCATGAAGAAGATGTCTCCATGTTGCCAGTCCTTTAACGATTGCTAATAATTCTCGATCATAGATTTGATAGTTTTGTTCCGTTGGCGTCAGGGCATGTGAAATAAAGCCACAAGGGTGGAGCGCTCCGTTTGTGTCTGCTTGCTTTAATACTGCTCCTATTGCTTTATTCGAGGCATCCGTTTGCAAGATGAATGGTTTAGACAGGTCTGGCATTTGTAATACAGGCATCGAGGCGAAGCGGGATTTGAGAGTATCAAAGGCGGTTTGTCGCTCAGTAGTCCATGTAAATTCCTCTGTTTTCTTTGTCAAATCGGTTAAGGGTTTTGCGATTGCAGCGAAATTGCCAATAAAACGACGATAGAAGTTTCCAAATCCCAGGAAAGATCGTACTTGTTTAACAGTAGTTGGTGTAGGCCATTCTGCAATTCCAGCGAGTTTAACTGGGTCCATTTGTATGTGTCCAGGTGTGATGATCATTCCTAGAAACTCAACTTCTTGTACGCCGAATTTGCACTTTTCCAATTTCAGGAACAGATCATTTTCTTGTAACCGAATAAGTATGCGTTTTGTACGGTTTTCTAATTCCTTTTCTGTGTTTGCGCAGATCAAAATGTCGTCCATGTAAATGACAAGCCATCCTTCGTTTATCATATCCCGGAAGTATTCGTTCATCATGGGTTTGAAACGTCGATGGTGAATTACAGAGTCCAAAGAACATGACAGTTGGTTCATACAATCCTCGATTAGTGATGACCGCTGCTTTCCATTCATCTCCTTCTTTAATGCGAACGTTGGTTGTACCCCCATCAGAGTCTAATTCGTGAGTATTGGGCACCGCTAGTTTCGTCATTAAGTCGGATACTAATCGGTAAAGGGTATGCTTCTTGAATTGTCCATATCATTTAGATATGGTAAATCTTGGCAATGGTCGTAGCGCCCCGCTTTCCTTTTAGAGCACGAAGAAAGAATGTGACGCTTGAGGAGATTTCGATGGTCTGATATATTTTTTCCTAACTGTTCTTCAATCACATTCACATCAAGCGATGTTTGTTACTTTTGGCAATAATGGATATATCTTGCTAACTTTTGGTGAAGAAACTTGTTTAATTCGATAGCATGGTCCCAATTAGTCAACTAGAAGGGAACGTTCTGATGCCTTGTTTTTTTCAAATACACGATTCCATTGTTTTATAGATATCTGGGAGTATCGTTGGTGGATCTTTATTTAATTTTCCTGATGTTCCAGTGCTTGTGAGGTAGATTTTTTACTCTGATCCATATTCGTCTTCTCCCCACTGTTTAGTGTCAAGCCCATTTGCCATATCGTTTTCGGTCATTTTTCTTCATTGATAAAATGAATTGTTTTATTCTCCAATTAATTGTCAGAATTATTTTCTTCAGCCAAGGGATTCCGAGTTTAACTTCTGATCACCGAGTTTAGTGATAAGGAATCGATTACTGTGGTTGGCCTTCAATCGAGTAATTGGATTAGGACGTAGTGCGTGATCATTCCATTTAAGATTATTGTTCCATCACGTTTCGACTTTAATTGGTTGTTTAAGCTTTTCTTTGACTAAGTTCAGCGTTATTTCTCACGATGAAATTTCCTTCTGCTCCACAATCGATTAGGGCGGAAGTTTCTAGCAGGTAAGTTGGGTGATTGAAACATAATAGAATTCGTTTGTTATTGTTCGATTTTACTATTACAGACGTCGAGTGCTAACTGTTAAGTCCGTTGTTTATGGAGGTATCAACTGCTGTCTGATGCCTCCGGATTAAAAACCCTCTTCTTCGAGCTGATTAAACATAATTCAGGCGCTCGTTGCTGGGCATTGCTTTGAATCATCGCCTGATCTTCTTTGCATCGGATTCCGGTCTTTTGTCTTCGCTGACTGATCAGATGTTTTTGTGTCTCTGAAACGAGGATGTTGATGGAGAATGGTTTTTTTATGTTTAGGGCAATCCTGGAGATGTGTCCTTGTGTTCCATCTGAAACACTTCCCCGTTCTTCCTGTATTCTTCTTCTGCTCATCGCTAAGGCTGTCCAAAGGGAAGGGCACTGATGGTCCTAGTAGATCCAGATCGGTTCGTGTTTCGTTAAAATTAGAGGACGCGTTCCGATCCTGTTCGTTTCCGCATGAGTCGCATAGTTCCATAGCGTTTGTGAAGGTTTTCTGCTTTGAATGTAAACGTCTGTCATAGCAAGTGTATCCTGCTAGGCCTTCCGAGAACCTTTCAAGCGAGTGCTGTGAGGTAATCTTTGAACGAAGGCTTTGTAATTGATGCGGTTAATCTCTGTGAGTCCTGAATGTTCCTATGTTCGACCTCGAACTTTTGAATATATTCGGGGAACAGTGATCTCGCCTCGACTCTAAGATTGGCTAGGGCCCTGACTGCGCTGTTTACTTCTCCAATCGGTGAGGAATCTCTCTGAAGGCAGTGTAGTCCTTATCAGTCTAGTCCTGGTTTCAAGTCGGTTTTAATTTGGTCTGCGAATAAATGCGCGCTTCCAGATCGTTTAATTCTGGTCCAAGACAAGGCGAGAGTATATCTGACTTTTTTTATCGTGTTTTCCTTCATAATTGTGGAGGGTTTAATTCGAGAAGGTGCACTCAGCGAGTCATGAAGGCGGCGTGCCTTCGACTCTCATTTCCTGTGAATACTGTAACGGTTGCCGGTTTAATATCTCTTTCGGGGCAGTAGCTCGGTTGCCATCTCTGGTTCGGTTTCGGGGGTTCCTGGGTCGTTTTGGTGCTTGTTCTGGTCTAACTCGGGATTCGATCTGTTTTATTCTCCTATATCTTCCAAAAGCGTTATACAATTCTGGAGTAAGCGCGTTAGTATTCGTCTTCCTTATCAGATTGTAATGCGTTACAAGAATTTTTCCCACCAGGTTTCGTTCTGGTTCCTCGGTAGGGCAAAGTACAATTGTCTTGTTCGTCTGCTTCGTTTACCCACTGTATCAAAGGCTGCCAGTAGTGCGTCGAAATGGTCTCCTTCCTGTTCTTCCTCCTTCGAAGAATTCGGCAAGGTCTGGCGGATTCTGTTTCTTAGTTTCTGATAGATAGCGCCAACCTTCTCCGGTGGTCAGAGGGATAACTTCTCATTTATTTAAATAAGTTTTTTGTCTAAAAAGAACAGATCCGTTTCGGGCCTCTGATTAGAGGTTCGGGTTTTCAATGGTGTTAATTACTTGCAATACCTCGCTTGGGGTTCGTTCGATGTATCGGTGCTAGTGATATGATACACTGACGGGCCTGAGTTCCAATTTGTGTTAAGATCAAATGTCCTCGACGCGATTTTCCGTTCTAGATAGTGCGACAGTGACAACAGAGTCTCGGTCTGTTCCCAGTCTACTGGACAAAGGTTCTGACGTCTAGTCTGATGATGGCGAAGGAACAGAGGGGAATGAACGCGACGATGGGGAAGAGGAGCGCTCCAAGACCGTTCAAAGAAAATGAACGAGGGCAAGATTCGATTAAATTGAAACTAAAGAAAGAGACGTTACATGAGGTTTATATCGTTATCTCGAGGAATAAATGAGAGAACGACAAAGGAAACGAAGCTGTTAACAAACTAGAAGAGAAATGTGAAGGAAGTTACGCGACAAAAGAACAGGCTGTCCATAGCAAGCAAAGTAGATATGAGTTAAACAACCTAAAGACAGTCCGTTCGTTGCAAATCATCACCGTAAACAAATTCCTGCATATGTATGGATAACCGGATGCCTAAGAGATGACAGGCGAGGTCAAGCGGTGGGAAAGCAGAAGACTGTCAACAGACTTGCGCAGAGCACTTATTAAATGGTGGCCCGATGGCAATTTGCCAAGCCATAATGGCAAGTCTTTCATAATGGGGATAAGCCACAATGACAAATATCCAAATTGGGGTAAAGCACTAACTTCCAGTAACTGTATTGCGGTTCAGCAACGGTGGCGAGAAATGTCTTATGCGTATGTGCAATTGACTTGGAAGCATGTGACGCTGTGATTGGAGACCGCTGTGCAATTCAAATGATGTAAAGCGTTCTGTACAAATCGATGAAACTAAACAGCTCACATCATGAAGGGTTTCCTGAGTGAAGAGGCCAGCATGTCCCAATGCAACTTTCTTCTATTTGACCTCCTTCGGTGCCTAACAGGCACTTGGGCCGCTGGTGACTTCCTCCTCGGGGCGGGAATGTCATTAATCCAGCCATAATGGCAAAATCGTGATTATCTCTGAATTCCACCATCGAATCTTATTTCCTGCAAGGGCCAGGAAGCTTCTTGGCGAGTCACTTGAGCAGACTGCTCTTAGAGAGGAAACCTATGACGATGTGCTATTCTCCTTAATGGTAAGTAGCATATCACATGGAGTTAATGTTCCATACGTCAGGTTATCGCCGCAGAGTTTCTTCCACTAATTATTTCCAACAAAAATGCTCCCCCTCCCCTGCTTCAAGATTGGCAAGCCTATCCAGGCTCAGTAGAGACATCTACATTACCGGTGACCGTCGTATCCCACTAGTGTGCGGGCAGCAGCAAGTGGTCAGACCAGCAGTGGCAAATATATTGTCTTCTGGTAACGTTCGGACATATACCAGAAAACACGGTGTGTCGAGGTTTTAAACGCGCATTGTGTGACAGAAATGCTTACCTACTGTAGGTGCAGAAACCTTGGCACCATGATGCCTGCAAAGGATAGTTTCGTACCTGGTTTTCCCAGAGCATGCCTTTTCAGAGTGTTGACCTGCAACCTCTGAAGCACGTGCATCTGAATTTATTGCCTTGGTATTTATACCATGACTTGGATATCTGAAGTACACATTTAGAAGCCAGGTGGAATGAAGCTGGGAGGAACACATTTGTATTATTATCGAGCATTGTGAGCAAAACTATATGTGCAAACTGGAGGGATAATGAACGTTCGGCCCTATCCATGACATGGCCACAAGGGGAGTTACTAGGAATTAAGAACATGAATCATAATGCCCTGCAGCAAGACCTGTCTCACCGTTCGCAGAAGCGAAGGGACGAACACTGCCTTCCATCCTTAAAAGTAAACAGGTGCTGCAGTTATTGAAATGGTCCCAGGCGGCTGCTATGTGCAATCTTTATTAGCTCTCAATCTCGATTTCGGGAAGGTGGAAAAAAATGTGGTGGGTGACAGGACAGGGACAGCCGTCTTCGTCTGGTTATCGTGATGGGACAGAGTTTATCCTCGTCTGATCACACAACTTCGTCGCAATTTTCCCCCCTTGAATCAACAAGGCAATCACTCGACAGCGAATACTTTCTCTCCGGGCTCCTTTATCGGATATCCATTTAGTACACGTAGCAGCTTACTATGGCAATCTTTGAAATCGCAAAGGGGCATTGGCTCTCCAGTTGATTAATTCTCTTTCGACAAATGATAAGCAAAATCGGTGGGACGACTTACTGGTTTCCCTCTGGGGCGTTTACTTAACGAAGGAATAGACGGTCGTTTTGACAAGTGCGAAAGGTGTCTGACAGCACTAGAGTGGTCTCTCGTGGTATTGGCATGTCGGCAATGTGGGGAGTGTGGTGTTAGTATGCGGGGTTT
>JAENRT010000020.1:131672-184185 GCA_032173475.1 Amanita phalloides | reverse complement strand
CACACACTCGGTTCAAAAAGTGACATATTGAGTGAAACTGACCACAAATGAGTAAGACATGACCCCACATGCATTGTAAAATACAATGTGGATGAAGGATTGGGCAAATGACAAAAAGAACAAAAGCACGCCACATCAAGGAGTCAATGCGACGAGAAAGAGGCAAAATCTCTTCCTAAATGGTGCTGATTGAAGCAAAACTGTCAAGAAATGGGGAGATATGATAAAGAGAACATATGGTGTTACTCAACTTTATCTTGATGGCAGGATCAAGTGTGCGCAGTGCCAAACAGTTAACATGTTGAGAATTAGCTCAGATGAGCTTTTCAAATGATCCTACATTGAAGGGAATCTGTCAAGAAAATGACTGAGATATAATCAAATCTTTAAATCAGCAAACCCTGTGAAATCTCTGATGACCTTATATAAGCCATAAGATTATGTGGGCACTAGTGGTAAAGAGCATAATTTCATCAGATAATTAGGTTGTCATACTGCCATGTGACATGTAAATAAGAAACCCTTAGAGTGGAAGTTGATTAGCTGTAAGGCCATAAGTTAATATAAGTTTTTGATAAGATGAGGGCTGTTCAGGTGTTGGGTTCATAAGTGATATAAGATCAAAAGCTGTGCAGGTCATCAGGCCAACTTATCAACTTATGGCCTGACAACCTGAAACAGCTCCTGATCTTACCAAAACTTATATTAACTTATGGCCTTACAGCTAATCAACTTCCACTCTAAAGGTTTCTTATTTACATGTCACATGGTGGTATGACAACCTAACCATCTGATGAAATTATGCTCTTTACCACTAGTGCCCACATAATCTTATGGGCTTATACAAGGTCATCAGAGATTTCACAGGTTTGCTGATGTACTCACCTTGTACCAAGACCCTACCCTGGCTTCCAGTCATGCAGCCACTACTCCCCAACTCTGTAATGAGTGAAAACTAAACATCCTCAATGCCTTAAAACACTGCAGGGGAGTTTTACTCAAGGCAGGGTGCCTTACCTATGTGTCCAGTACTGGGGCCCAGCTACAGCCAGCTTGAGCTGGCTATAGCTGGCTTTGAAAATTCAAGCTCCAGCTTGGCTCCAAATCAGCCTCAGCCTAAGTCAGAGCTGGCTCAGAGCAAGCTGGTGCAACACTAGTACTATAGTGTCTTTGCTGTAAGTTCTTGCTACATGGATACAAACCATTACTCACCTGGATTTAGTGCTGCAGGAGTAACAAAAGTAGCTTAAAAACATCTTATATTTCCCATGCATTCTGACTCAACAAACACCTAGACACCTCAAAAAGAGAGTCTCGAGTATTCAGCTATAAGTTAATGTAGCCTGTACTAGATTTATCCTTTCAACAGATGTTTGGATGTGATACTACCTGGAGTTTTATTTCATCCATTTTAAACTAACCGACACCTATAATCTTTGTTCTCTAGAATTTCCAGGGGAACTCAATGTACTAATTGCAGATTGGGTAATACTAACTACATCAGCAACCTGTGAAATCTCTGATGAGACGAGAAAGAGGGCCGAAATCTCTTCTAAATGATGTTAGATTGAAGCAAAACCATTGAGAAATGGGGGAGATATGATAAAAAGACATATGGTGTTACTCAACTTTATCTTGATGGGCAGGATCAAGTGCGCGCAGTGCCAAACGGTTAACAGGTCGAGAATTAGCTTAGAAAGAGCTTTCAGATGATCCTACATTGAAGGGAATCCGTCAAGAAATGACTGAGATATGATCATATCTTTACTCACCTTGTGCCCAGACCCTACCCTGGCTTCCCATCATACAGCCAGTGCTCTCCAACCTTCTTGAGGCAAGGGATAGGTAAATAAAAGGTTCAAAAAACATCTATAATGCCTGAGGAGGCATTACCTGGGGCAGGGCATCAGTCAACTTGAAAAACATAGCCAGAGCCAGCTCTAGCTGGCTCTGGGAACTGAGCCAAGCCGAAAAACCAGCTCCGGGGACTGAGCTTAGCTGGAGCCGAGCCGAGCTGAGCTTTGGCAACACTAATAGTACTGCTGCTATCAACCTTGATTACAAGAACCTGAGTGCCCTATTTGACAATTGAGTTAGTGTGCTTCATTAGAAAAGAAACACCAACATCTGACATTTGACTAGTTGATTGTACAGTCCCGTAAACAATCTGAGGTTTCACGTTCCAGAAGAAAACATGTGTACTTGCCTGCGAAAGTGCTATTAACATTTTGTTTGAAGTGAACATAAGTGGGCTACTCACAGGAAAAGCGTTCATATTAAGAACTAGTATGGGTTCTGTAGTAGGGCTGTGAAGTGGGAGTTACACTCATCATACTTTATACACTTGATTGCTTACGTCCCCCTGATGAAGATCAGCTAAATCACAAAGCTTAGAGCCTTTGCATCATCCATTACATCCTCTTTAAGGCTGCAAGTCATCAAGGCTTCCATCTGGCCTATTTTGTCCTACGGCCTTCCTTTGTAAATTGTGGTACAGATTTGGGGGCCAGGGTGTACAGCAACAGTAATAGCTCCATTTGATATCTTACTGGCTCACGGACGTAGTTGCCACCACCTTCACCTCCTCCGCATGGCCCACACTGGTACTCCGCCTGGCCCCCTGAGTGGCCCACTCCGAACCTTTCCGAGTCATGCCTTGCAACACTGAAAATGTGTGAGGCCGCCATCTCCTGGATCATTATCATGATCGCATCACTTTTTGCAAACTTTACTCACCCGCCAAAATGTGACAAGGAACTCTTGAGTCGACATGTGGTTTGAGTCGGACTTCCAAGTGGGGGTCAACACCTGGCAACGCAACCTGGACATGGGGTGGCAGGCTTTGTCACTCCTTCTTTCTCCTCTGTGCAAAAGGTGCCTGCGATGTCATCTTACAAGGCCAAGACCCAGGCCCTTGAAATGCTCACTGACCACCTGCTTGCCGCAAGTGTCCCAGGCCATGTTGTGGTTCTTGTAGATAATGCTCTGGCAGCAAAAGGCGTCTTTGACACTGATGTGCACGATGGACAACACATACACCTACACTTTGCCACTCATCTCAGGGCTTGGCTAGAGCATGACGGCATACACTGAGCTAGCTGACGACCTCTTTGGCAACTATGATGGCCCAGACGCCTGCCCCTTTCTGTCTCGCATCAAGACTTACAAATGGTTCCGTGCTTCTGCCAGGTCACACTGGTGAGCGGCTTGGCTCTCGCAATCAGTGCGGGGCCACTCAGGCTCCCTCCTACATTTTCGCAATGCCCACTCTGCTCTACCACCCACCTTCAGTGCTGGCAGAGCACGTTTCATTCACAAGTGCGATGAAGATCCCAACTTTTTTTGAGGTTCATCTGTATTTTTACGGGACACATGCCATCTGCGGATTACTGCCAGAAGTTCTTCCCCAGCAACCCCTCTGGATGCCTTCACTGCCTTCCCGTAACCCCTATGACGCGGATCCATATCATGTGTAAGTGCCCTCAATACAAGGGTCTTTTTCTTTCTTTCTTTTCTTTCCTGTACAGATAACAATTATGTTGGCCTCATAGCTTTCCTCAAGGCCAACGCAACAGCTGCCTCATTCAGCGACATCTACCCTGTCAAGCCACTCCCTCGTCAACTTATACATCGGACACCCAGTCCACCTTTCCGGGTCTAGGTCTCAGGTCTTTGCTCTTTTGCATACCACCCCCTCTTGTGCTGCAATGATTATTTCATCATGTACGCACTGTCCCCTAGGGCACCGTTCTTCAGCGCAGTTATTTACTCTGTAGTACCACTTACTTACCCCAATATCACCTTTTCTATGCAAAAAAACCAACGTCATGCCAGCTAATTCAACACTCCAGATCAGAATGATAGTGGCTGCCATGAGTGATGGTTTACTTGTTGGGTACAGACTGCTGTCCTGTGACCAGTGCTCCATCAACAGACCACAACAACACAAACAAGGCCATATAAACACAAAAGATTGCATGGTGAATCTTTCCTTTACTACATCCACTTGTCAAGCACTTGAAATTTGGGATGCAACAAGTTGAACAATACAAGTAGCTTTTGTAATGAAGTGATCACCAAATCTTCTGTTCTACAGTCACAACATATTGCCCTGGTCTACAAAGGACATTACAACAGCAAACAGAATCAGTACAGTAGTACTGGTACAGTTTACTCATGGCTGGTCTTTCTTTTGGATTGACAGGAAGTATATTGCTTTTGCTTTGCAACAGTTGTGCAATAGCAGGGATTCCAACAGATTTCTGCTCACTCACCAATTATACCAAAGGTATGTTATATGGCTTTAGTACTACATGTAAGGAAATCTAATAGGAGACAATCAACAGGGATCAACCTAGTTTGTTACCAAATGCTTCTTGACACATAGTGGTGGTTGCAATTCAAATGAAATCCTTTGTGCTAAACAACCTTTCTTTTCATGACTAGTGTTGAAACCCGATAGGCTTTGGTCAGAAAGGGCTTCTCATCTAAAGTTCCTTTTCCAGGATGCTATCCTGTCAATTGCAATGTTTTTCCAGACCTTGTTTATCATGATATGTGGGTTTCTATGCCAGTATTGACTTACTTTGAGCATATCATTCATACTACATTCAAAGACACCAAATGAGTGGGCCCATGTTACACAATTTATGTCACACATTCAACTTGAAGCCAAGGGAAAGAAAAAAGCTTGCCTATATTGAAACTTTAATCAAATTCAGTCAGAGTAGAGAGACATGGTTATGGTTTTGCACTGTAGTCTATCCTATGATCCCTACTAAACTCTAGTAGGACATCACAACCCAATCTACACTCACGTAAAGGCTCTAGAAGTCACAAAAAAAGGTGAGCCAGGGTCACAGTTTTGCAGCCCAAGTTCAAGTTGAAGAAAGCCAAAATTGTCAACAGCAGTTAGGCTTTGGGAGCAAGGGCACATCATTGCTCAGGGGGGACAGACAATACAGAACATGACATAGGGACAAATCTGTTACAATTTCTTTATTTCTTTATTTCTTTGATTATATAAAGGACACAGCCACTGGAAGGTTAGGTCAGTGACCATGATGTCTGAGTCATCAAGAGTCTAAGGGAGAGGAGTCACATGATTAACTCATGTACAACATGAGGCCAGAGGTATATAAGGAGGGGTTAGTAGGTAGTGTTCCTTAGCCTTATGATTGTTTGTGTCATACCACACAGCAACTAGTGATGAGCATGCTCTGCTCATTGTTACATGAGGTGAACATACCCTTTACCTTCGTCGACATCACCTACATCCTAGGCGACATTGACTTTTCTTATCTTGGCAACAAATGGTTACTGTGTCAGAGAACGCCCTTGGCTGTAGAGGCAGTGTCGGCGAGACCAGTAGTGTGGTGAGTGAAGACCTTGGTCTTGGCAATAAAACAGTTAGGAGGAACCCTCATCTCTGCATGGTGTAGGTGCACCAGCACATGTTACAATTGCAACATAATCTTGTAGTGGACGTTTCTTATTTTATCTCATTACTCATATCTACTGCGCATGGACAGCCTCTCTTTTTGTAACTACCTTCACATTTCCTTTCTCAGGTCGTTACAGCTTCTCTTCCTTTTTCGTCTTTATTGTTCTCTAAAAGTATATAAACCCTCATGTATCATCCTTTTCTTTAGTTCCAATTTAATCGAATCTTGCCCTTGTCATCCTGAACAATCTTGAGCACTCCTCTCCTCATCGTCATGCTCACCCTCCTTTCAACCTTCATCATCAGACTAGACGTCAGAACTCTTGTCCAGTAGACTGGGAACAGACCGAGACTCTGTTTGTCACTGTCAACTTAGAACAGATTACGCTGAGGACATCGATCTTAACACAAATTGGAACTCACAACTCGCTCAGTGTATCTACACTAGCACCCACACATCGAACAAACCTCCAAGCGAGGTACTGAAGTGATACACCATTGAAACCCGAACCTCTAATCTGAGGCCCCCAAACGGATCTGTTCTTTTTAGACAGAAATACTATTTAGATAAACGAGAAGTTTATCCATTGACCACTGAAGAAGGTTGGCGCTATTTATCAGGAACTAGGAAACAGAACCCGCCAGTACCTAGTGAACTCTTTGAAGGAGAAGAACAGGAAGGAAACTATTACGACGCACTACCAGCAGACCTTTGGATACAGTGGATAAACGAAGGCAGAGACATACCAAAACAGTTACACTTTGCCCCTACCAAAGAACCAGAACGAACCTGGTGGGAAAAATTCTGTGACGCATACAATTTTGATATTGAGGATGAATACTTTGCATTCACTCCGGAATTTGCATCACTTTGGGAAGAATACAAGGAGAAGAAACAGATCGAATACGAGTTAGAACCGGAACAAGCACCAAAGGACCCTGAACCCCCGAAAACCAAACCAGACATGGCAACTGAAACCACTGCCCCGAAAGGAGATATTAAACCGGAGTTTTCCATCCTTTTTCTTAACGAAGAAGAAAGGGGACACCATTGGTGATTTACTAGGCTGGATCCGTCCTGACTCTAAATTTTCCTTAAGGAATTCATCCAGCTGCACTTGTTCATCATGATTAAGTGGATAGATTTTGCAATCTACTGGTTTTGCCCCTGGGATTAATTCGATCGCGTGATCCCATGGGCGTCTCGGTGGTAATTCGTCAAAGGTTTCCTTTTCAAAGACCTTTTGGTGTCCTAAATAGTGTTTAGGCACTACCTCTTCCAGAGTGCGCTTTTGAGCAGTCTCAGATTCCTTTGCAGCAATATTGGTTGCCACTGATCATAATCTAAGTTCTGGTTCTCCAATTTCAATAGCCAGCAATCGTTCGCCTTCCTGTAACCTTTCTAGTGAATCTACTTCATCCTCGGGTTCTTCAACTTGTGATGATGTCCAGCAAGTTCCAGGACACCATGTAAACCGAACTTCTTTTCGCTTCCAGTCAATAGCTGGATTATGGTGTTTAAGCCAATCATGACCTAAGAACAAGTCCGTTTTTCCTAATTGTGCCACACTGCATTCTATTATTTCTTCATGATCCCCAATTTGCAGTTTAAATTGTGTCATGTATTCAATGCTTCCCATTGCATTCCGAGATCCGTCTGCATTGTAGACTGGTAATGGCTTGATCAGCCACCGTTTATTTAATTTGTGTTGTTCCACAAATTCTTCATTAATACAAGAGCCCGTACATCCTGAATCAATTAGTGCTACCACATTGATTGTTCACCAGTATCCATTTGTTGTAAGCACACAGTGTAAATCAATTTCTTGTTTACCTGTGGCGTGCACGATTTTGTTGCCATAGTTTGTGCTAGATCCACAGTGCTCTTTTCTGATAATTTGTTGAGATCATGTACTAACTTAGTATGACCTCATTGACTCGTTTTGTCAGTTACCCATTCCTTAGACAACGAACTGCAGTTTTGCTATTTTCCTGCCAGATCCATCTTAATACCCATGCTGGGGTCCAAGGGGTTAACCAATTTGTTTTGACACTCACACTTAAGTTTCGTATCTGATGAATGAGAGGGGAACATTCATATAATAATTCTGGTACATTTACACAGGAATCATTGTCCAATACCGAAACTCTACTAGCCAGCAGCGCGGAGTGCATGCCTACTGGCTGTCGCCAAAACCCTTCTCTTTTCCCATCTCCTTCCATTGCTCTTCTGTGAGCTCCTCGATTTTTTACTTCTCTGACACAGCCTTTGCCTTTCTTGTTCTGTGTGTATTTCTTCGGTTCTTTGCAGTCTCTTGCAAAGTGACCTGTTTTTCTGCAGTTGTAGCATGTGCCCTGTGCGTGTTTGACCTTGTCAACATCCATGGCATTGGGATCATGAGTTGAGGATGATGCCTGAGCCGGTTTATAGGTTCTGGTGTTTGACGACTTGGGTTGTTCCTCCCAGAAGGGAGTCTTTTTCTGTCAATCACCATATGCTTCCCTAGCCCTTCGATAGGCACGTGCTAATTCCGTGACCCTTTCCATCACTCAATCAAGATCATCGCCATTATCAAGATCTCCGATCTTGATTAACTCGTAGCCCAAATTGGGATTAAGCCCTTTCTTGAAGTGATCCTTTGCCACGCTGGCATTCCACCCTGTCAGGGGCAACAATGCCTTGAACTCGATGATGTAATCTTCCACTGCCTGACTACCCTGTTGTAATTTCTGGATTTGCTTGACAGCATGCTCCCTGGTTTCTTTTGACACAAAGAAATCATGCATTTGCTGTTTAAGATTGCTCCATCCTAGAAACAGTGGTTTGTGAGTCTGAGGTGGTCGTGCGTAATATGCAGCTGTGGTTCTGGCTGCCATGACATATCGTCCATCGTGTCGTTCTTGGTAGGATAGATCATTGTCCCAGCCCTGAGTCGTGACTCGTTCTTCATACTCCACATCACTGTCAATTTGTTCTTTCATTTTGACAGCGGCCCATGTCCCTGCACGATCTCCTTTGCCTTTATGAATGTGTTGTAGAGCAATGTATATTTTTCAGTGATTATCCGACTCATGTGCCAAATGGAAATAGACATCCATTCCTCTGCACCATGCATCTACATGCGCAGCATCTCCTTTGAAATAATCGGGTAATTCTAATTTAACCAAGGATCGGGCGGGTTGTGCTGGTCATGTATCCTGATATTCGTTAATTACATGTTGCACCAAGGTTCCCATATCTGTTGCCATTTGGGTGGTACCTTGATCCCATCTTTGTCTCTCGATTACTCGATTGGCTATTTGCTGTTCGGTTACTCCCAATTCTCCTACTCGGGATTCGGGTCGTAAATTGGCCCGAGGTCCGAAATAGAATTCAAATTGATTTATGGCAGTGTGTAGCAACTCCGTCATTCATTCTGTCCATTCGAATCCCATTTCGACATGTCCCAGATCTCCATTGATGATAGCTTGAATCATTGGCCATCCATTTGTTCCGTTTGAACTGATCCGTACATGAAAACCAACCCATTTGTTTTGTCAGACCACTTTAAATTTAACAAGTTGGTTTGATCAATATTCAGGGTTGAACTGGTTCACGGTATGTACTGATGGGAAGGCTGGCCATTCAAACTGATTCCATAGTTCTTCTTTGAACAAGGCTAAATAACAATATCCGAGGATATCAGGTGTCATTTGATTGAAGATCTTGACCACGCTTTGGACTTGTTGTTGGAATTGCCTGTTTGGGTGGTTACCAGGTAGATTAAACCTTATTCGATGGATTTCCTGGCTCAGGAACCTTGTTAGGTTATCGTTTCTAGATGCTCCCACGGTATATTCGCCATACCCATGACCTTTTAGTCTGTACATTTCCTCCCGCCATGCATTCCATGATCCATGGTGGATACATGAATTCATTCAAGTTCTGGCATGATTGTGGATTTAATGATCACTGTACTTTCGCGATATGGATATTGCCATGACAGAATTTTATTGACTGTGGGGAATGCAGGCCAATTGAATAAGTCCCAATAGCATTGCTTGATCAGGATGAGATAACAGTAACCAGGTACTCGGTTGTGTAGCAAGGCTATTCAGGGTCTCTTCATGTATCGGTCAGAACCATCATCCCAATCCAGGGCCCCCATGTGTTTATGGTCATGACCTGACTGTACTAGCGATCTAATCATGTCCCAACCTCTAGGTCCAGTGGGTGTTCGCTCAATATGGTAGCAGTCATTGTATCCATATGTGCGTCTGATTTGTACACGTCCATTTGGGTTCCTAAGATTGTGATCCCACAAGTTGATTTCCTGAATTTGAGGAAACACTGGCCATTCATACATGTCCCAGAATTGACTCTGAATCAAAATCAAATAACAATATCCTGGTACATCTGGGTGTAATATATTTTTTGTATGGGCAGGTTGTGGATATGGGTAAGGGATGTCTATCTCCTTTTCGACCTCCCTTTTCCAGTTATTGATTGTCCATTGCTTTTCTTCATTAAACCCCTGCCTGGGTTCAGTATCTTCGGATAGCCAATCTGCCGTGCATGGGACTTTACCATGCCACCAAGTGGTATCTGCACCTGTAGTCCTGGTTAGCAACTTGCTAGGTCCAGTTCGAGCAGTTACCACTTGGGTGTATGACATGGGTGCTGGTGTTGAGCATGCCGTTGATGGTTGTCCTGCTACCCAGGACTGAATGGTTGATGCATGGCCTTTTCCCTTTCGGGATTCCTTTTGTCCACCAAATCGGGCATACTTGCTATATTTGCCATGTTGCTCCATTCGTTTCATGTCCTTCCAGGTATAGGATTCGTCCTCATGTGGACACAACGCAGCCTTTTCGATGACATGGTACATGCTTGCCTTGTGGTGATCCTGGAGACCAAACTTGATGGTCTTGTCGCGCATTTCGGGTTCCCAAGACAGGATCTGAGTGATGGTTGGCCAAGCGGGCCAATCGAATTTGTTATAGAACTCCTTTTTAAACAGGTACATGTAACAGTACCCACTTCATCGCCAGGGCTGATCCACGGGGATGTCCGTGATGTATGCACTTGGCAGTTTTGGGCGAGTCGATGCCTTGACCCAATTGTCCATGTATGCGATGTCTTCCCCAATGAGTTTGAGGAAATCGGCCAGTCCTACCAAAGGAGATGTGCCAGGGTCTGATTTCATAATTAGGGGTGAGCACAGGAATGGCGTATTGTGGCATGTACTTTGATACTCTTTTTGTTTGATACGTGCCTTCATGCGTGCCTTCATGTATGGATCGGGTCATTTCCCATCCAATCGTTCTTGATTAGCGATCTCGGCCATTTCCCTGTTATAGCTACAGGTTTTAATATTCCCATTTTCGGCATGTATCAGCCGATTCCATTCCTTGGGCGACAAGACCAAGCTGTTATGTTGCAATGTGATGATGTTCCAGCCCATCAAGTCTGCCAGTCTTGTTCTGTTTGGGTGAGTTCTTTCTCAACCCATTTCCTTTGTCGGAGATCTTCCCAACGCTGCTTGAGAAGTTCTTCCCAAGCGTCCTCTTGTTTGCGGAGGACCTCCTGTGTGTGCTGCCATCGTTGCAGCGTGAGTTGTCATTGTTGGCAGCGGCGCTCCTTGTACTGTGCCTTGTGCCATTGGTAATATGCCCGAACGTGGGTGTCACATTGTCTGTTGTCAGTGACAGTGGTGACCGACCGAGTAACTTCTTCTGTGCACTCCTGCGCCCATTCGATTCCAAATCGTTTACCAGCCTGCACAAGAGTGAGGCCAGCATGGGGGATGATGTAGTTGAATAGAGATGCCATGTTTGCGTCCCTAATTGTTGCCTTAGACCTTTTAAGTAAAAAGGTTGTCATCTGTTCTTCTATATCCGCACTTCCCAATGCAGATATTCTTTGATGTGGTCAATAACACACCCGCACTCAATGCTTGGATTTAATTCCACCAATTGACCTAAAAGCATGGTGCCTGGGGTTTCACTCAAGTGTCCTCGTGCTCAGATTGATTAGATCTGATATGTAATTGGTGTCTCAAGACTGTTCTCCTTGCTACATGGCATGCTAATAGATTGCTTTCGCTCATTCCTGAGCTTTTCCGAAACAAATGGTATAGCCTGCTGACCATTGCCTGCCTGCACTTTCAATCACACAGGACTATTCTCATCCAGATGTCCTTTGTCGACAGTAACCTCACGGTAGTAGTCCCTGATGACGATCAAGGAGTCTATCTGTGGTCGATGTCGGGGGCATTCCTCAAGAGCTGCTTGTCGTCACACCAACAGAGTGTGGACAGAGGTCAGACGGGCAAGTTTGAGGGAACTCTTCGAGAGCGCGCACAGCAACAAGCAAATGATGCTCGGCGTGGTTGCCAACGACAGCAAGAGGTGTGGTAAAAAGACTCTAGATTATGTTAGGACGGATCCCACCACAACCACAGGTCTCAGAGAAAAGATGATAGAGATGAGATGTTTATTGACACAGTAGACCAGTAAGCTGGGTAAGAGCAAACTATCTAGAGTCTTAGGACTCCTACCTATGGACACACCTCCTTATATACCTCAGCCCATGGTCTGTGCGCACAGACTACCTGCCCCAAAGGCTATGCACACGCAGCAACAGCCTAGACCCCTCCATAGCCAGACTACTCCGGACCCCTATGCCTAGACCTTCATACAGCCACCTATGGCTTACCTAACCAGTCCTTCCATAACAGATCCCCTAAGCCCCTATGCCTATTGGTATGTCATTCTGTGTCCATAGGCCTCCAGATAAAATATAGAAAAATAGGGAAAAATAGATATAGTTGTAACAGTAAGCTATTGTGATTTATCTGCTTTTTCTTTGTTTTTGGTGCCTTTGCCATCATCTCACCAAGCTCCAAGGCCTTGTGCTTCACACTTGGTTTGATAATATGGCCAGATTGAGACATAGGTTCTGAGGGGTCCTTATCATCCATGAAGGATCACAAGTTATTCACAACAAACAGGCACAACAAATCTCTGGCTTTTAATTGCATGTATAAACTATACAGTATTTAGTAAGCAGTGCTGGTGTGTGGCACTGTAACACATGTTGCACAATGCAAGGTAGGCTTTGTAAAAGTTTTGCCAGGCACATGCCTACTAGAGGTGGGTTGGTGGCAGGTGGTGGGTCACCATGGCTATGACCCACACCTGTACCCACTGTGACCCGTGACGGGTCACACCAGTGTCATAATTTCCTTGTCAATACATTCACTGACCATTACACATACTTACAGTTTCTCAGTAGCTCATATAGTAGTTGCAGTTAATTAACTTCATTTCAAATTTCTATGAGATTATAACTATTGCACAAGGCAACTATCAGTAATGTAACTTTACTGGGATTCACAATGCTTAAGTCAGATTACCAAATTCCAGTTTTCCTGATGAGTTGTCACCACGTAGTGAGTCGCAATTCACAGGAAGGAGACTTGACTTACTGTTTGATTCTGACTCATATGGCAGCACTTCATGGAGTTCAAAGCTTTGATCTTGTTCATAACTGGCCTGTACAACGGATCGCAAATTCAGAATCAGGTGTGATACCATCAAATTCGTGATCCTAGTGTGTTCAAGTGAGCAGAGAACTTGTTGATCGCAGGAAACGTACAGCGTGCTAAAGCTTGCATTGAGAGCCTTGATATCCATCTACATCCGTCTCGAGTTAATCATCATTCAAGGTTGAATAACAAACTGAACGCACAGGTGCAAACTGTCAACCGAATATCAGATCGTGTTGACGTACAATTGAAGGGACTTACGATAAACGTAAGGACTGTAACTAAATTTGCGACGAAGATAACTGCGAAATATATTACACCTTAGTACCATCATCAACATTGAGCACTTAGCATCTGCAGAAGAATTGCCATCACGTACCATCTCTCACAACGAAACCAAAAAGCGATTTGCCTTGGATTTGTGAATGGCTGCGGATGGCCCGATAAAGCGTGGCAAAGAAAACGATTGAATCTATCGCATGCACAATGACCCTAATTCGTTTGGGGCAAGAAAGTACAAGTACCAAAAACGAGTTCTGCGATCCAAGTGCAAACAAAGCGCCTACAGATGCGCGTTATCAGATCCGCAGACCGACCACCAACACACCACAAAGCCGCACACGATATCTACTCACAGATCTGATTTTCCCACCAAAATGCAACCAACAAGTCCTGGCGTCATATTAGAATAGCATCAGTGGCGAGTAGGCTAACCGACCTGGTGGTAAATGCAAGCTAGTCCCACATGAGAAAGCCCACTGGTCACCGTGGAAATTAGCCGTCAGCGATCAATCAATCAGGGGATTTGTTGGACCTACAATCTTTACACCAAGTTCTACAGCTAGAAGAAGAGAGCCGATAATGACAATGACAATGCTTCTATGATACATTGCATGCAGCCGCAAAATGCATATCACTATTAGATCAATCTCCATTGGGAACAACAATAAAGCAAAGACTGGAAACACCTCCGATAGCAAAGGTGGTGATTGTCTTTAGAGCTTCGGGAAAGAGAATATAGCGATCGCACACTGCTTTGCTCCATGAGTCATGGAACGCTGCCGTACGAGCGCAGCACAGTTAGCTGACAATCAGAAAAGAACAATACTAGGACGATGACGCACAAACAATGATAACAACGTAGCCCAGTGGCGAAATGTAGCGGTTCTATGCATCGATTAACATTCAGCCCGTATCAATCCCAAAGAAAAAAGAAATATACCAAAAACCAAAGCACAGACACAAACGAGAATCGCTGTGACCATATCAGCTCAACCTCGTCAGCAAAGGTGAGCATTATGTCGTAGTATAATACCACTGAAGGCATCAATACGGTTATTTTGCACCACAATAGAACAAGCGATGCTCACCGCATGATGCCAAAGAAAACATCTTGGCCGCCATTCTAAGATCATATCGTGAGGTGAACAATCAATCAGAACTATACACACAAATGTTTCGCAGTTATCGCAAACTGATCAGGAGTGAGGCCTGACATTTTAGAAGATCCTCTCGGTGGACGAGGGTTTGGAGAAAAAGTCAGGTCAATTGCCTCTCAGGATGGCCTCAACCTATGTACTTAAAGCCCCTCAGGGTTGATCAGCGTTACGTGCATTCTGCGTCCCTTTCATCATTGCCGGCACGGGTACCTCATTTGTGGTCAAAATATTTCGTAGGTCACTTGTCACATAACATGTGAATCAAATGGATGCCTTCGACGAACCCAAGATGTTCATGGGGTTCAAGTTGACAGTAATGATAACGAAGTAGGAGACTGTCTCCCACTCATAGTCTCTTCCTGTGCACCGCTGCTTTTATCTTTTATCCATAGCTAACATAGTGCTGATTGATACAAATCTGGCCCGTATTGACCCAGCGGATATCTCACTGACGTCGAATGGCTGAAATAGTAAACCCTAAACCCAATAATCCGCGACCGATAGCTAAGTAAAAGCTATGAAGAGGAGGGCTACGTGATTTAGCGTAGAATAGGCTGGCACGGGACATGGCATAAACTAATTCGATTCACGTGGGGGCATCTGCATTTTTCACCTGCGTCGAATTGCAGGCAGGTGTAACCTAAGCACGTCCGAGTCTCTCCTCAATGCACCCGCTGTAACTGGTGGGGCCACTCGGCAAAGCGGTGTCTCGCAGACACACAAGTTTGTGTCAAATATGTGCCGGCGTTCAGCACGATGCCGCCGATCACCGAACGAACTGCACTGGCAAGAGCCACGTTATGCGCAACGGTACGATGCATCAACTGCATCGGCACGTGCCATGACGGACATGCTGCCAACGACCAGGCATGTCCATTCTTCCTCCTTTGCCATGATAAAGGACGCATCGAGGACCTTTACCAGTCCACTTCCACTGCCCGGCATCAGGCTGCTCGCTCCCGTGCCCGTTAGTAGCGCTTCGATTTTCCTCTACTCTACCTGAGCATGAGAGCTACCAAGGCTCCTTTGGAGTCCCTAGTTTACTGTAACACTGCCCATTTGTAGTTACATACCAATACACCCCATTTCTATGCAAAAAACAAAAAAAAAACGAGTTGCAGGGAATTGCCAGATTTTGTTGATGGGAAATGCTACGACGCACCGAGAGGACTGGCTTTTGCATCTCACGCGCATGTTTCTCGCTCTACGAGACAGTATTAAAGACCTCGAAGCCGATTACGAGACCATTGCCCATCCACGTCAGCATTTAATCGTGCGTCGGATGAACCTCGTTGGGACATTCAATTTCGATATCTCGGAAGACTGCAGGACGACCCCACCTGTCACGTTCTGCGCACAGCTGGGAGATGGTTCGGGAAACAAGTAGTTGTCAAAAACCTACAATGCCGATGTGCACAAGTTGCTCCATCAAGAGGGATATGTACCGGAGCTCTTTTATTGCGGTCTGATTCCCTGCCGGCAGCATCCTCGGTGCCCTACCCCTCTCAGAAGACCAAGGCGTGCAATTCCAACGCCTTCTCCCACTCATGAACATGGTTGTCATGGAGTATGTCGAGCTGGGTGCATCGCCAGCCACTCGAGACATTGCCGAAAAGCAGTTTGAAGGATGCGTTGGGGTTCTTACACACTCGTGGATGTCTTTGGCGATATTCGGGAACCCAATGTGCTGTTCACAGAAATTTTAACCTCATTGATTTCGACTGGGCAGGCTGGTACAAGCGAGGTGAACAAGTGACTTCGGATGAACATGGCCATGTTGATTGGAATTACGCCCATTATCCATCTGGCTTGTCGAGCAATATCAAGTGGGCCAGTGGATGATTTTGCATATGATGAAGATTTTGGACGATGCATAAACATTCTTACGCGGCCAGATGTGAATTCTTAAGCAACCACATATCCTCGTTTAGTACGACTACCGGCGTGCGCCCCTTATGGCAGGTAGCTAATGTTTCCACCGCTCCCCGCTTGTCGTCCGTCTCTTAATTACGCCTGCTGTTGCTGCCGAAGATACTGTCAGCCCGTTGACAATATATTCTTGGCGAAAATATTGTGACCAATATAGTACGTAAATATATCATATGGTTAACCTTTCTTGCCTCACGTTTTAACCCAAGCTCTCATTGAACTGCGCATCTTGGTCTGACCATTGGGCTTGAAAAATGTTGCCCTTTGGCAGTCGCTCTATACCTGTGGCTCTATATCCACTATTGACATACAATACCTGCCCATACGACCTCGAGGAACATCACATTGATACACATGATCTTGGGATTACTCCTTTGGATTATAATGAAACTGTTGGGGACTGGAACCTTTCACTTTATGACAGAGATGGCTACTATGAACATCAGCCCGAGGAACCCGTCTGCGATAGCCAACATTCATCAAATAGTGGAGTAAGTCGCCTTTTGTCTTCTGGACTGCGCACTAAGATCAATAAAGTCATCCCAACCCAATCACGCGCACTTTCCGCCTGTGATGCATATCGATGTCTCCACGGCCGATGGAAGTGGCCAACACATTGGAACGTCTATCTCACATCTCCATTCCGAATGGCCTTCTATCTCATCATACTCTGAACTCTCGGCTCAGTCGTCATACTACAACATGCTAAATTCCTCCTCACAGCAGCTAGGATCGGCGGCTGCATCTATATCTGCTCCTACTCCCACGCTTGCAACTACACCAACAGCAATGGCAACGGCAACATTGGCGGCCCAGCCGCGGTAGCCGGAGCCAGGGCTTGAAGACGATCATGATGAAGAAAGATGGGTCGGAGCAAAAGAAGGATCTGGCCTGCCTGTTCTGCCGAGGACGTAAGATTGCCTGTCGACGACCGGCAGAGGGTAGCCTTGATCCCACTTGCAAGTGAACGGTTTTCCTCTGCCTTATGAATGATAGAACTGACAGGACCTACTAGCCAATGCTTACAACGCTCACTGCTATGTCAGTATCCTACTGAATCTCGCCGCGGACAGCATAAACGGAATACAAAGAGAACCATTGACAGTCGTCACCGTACACGTGACGTGCGAGCAAAGTACTTTGGCAGTCCATGCAATAGACATCTCGTTTGCAATGATGTGCCAATATTGTCAGAAACCCCTCTTTCCTAGTTTATTAAATAGCTGCATCATAACTAGACCGAAAACTTGGGCGTCACCCTTCCCATCCCCGCATATCATAGATGTGCAGTCGGGATAGACCCAAAAATGAAACTCACCCTCTTGGTTTTGGTGATTTGACAACTTGATCAGCCAGAACCCTAGGTTATAAAATAGAATATGTGATTCGACTCACCCATTTGTCTGGTCGGTCTACCCATGTTGGTCGAAGCACTCTGCGTCTGCCCTTTTTCCCACTGCAGCGCTCTGCGTGCCACATCGCCCAGCTTCGCGTCATGTTGTGATCTGCGGATGATCGATGATGGCGCGTCATTAATCATTAAGGCGTCCGACTGCCCGACACGAGCTGCCGCATGCAATGCTTGGCCTTCACCCTCATGTGCCCTCACGCGCACAGTACCCGACTACCAACACGCCGCTGCCATCATGCTATCCTCACCCCTTTCTTCGCCGACTGCTCTCCGAGGCCAATTGCATTTTCATCCAGAGATACCTGCCCAGTCCCGTTCCCTCCTCACCCCCACGTCACCACTGCGACCACTTCTTCCACTTATCACCCGGACCTCTGGCCCTATGCAGGATCCCTCCCCTCCCCAATGTGGAACGACGTAGCCAATAGCATTCGTCACGCCTTCTGCGTAGCCCTCAAGGGAAAGCGCAGGTCGGAATTTTGCTAGGTGCAAGGCGCTGAGTGGCCTGTAGCTACTGCTGCCATCGATTCAAAACACACAGATACGGCAGGTCCGTGTTCCGAGCCGAGCCCAAGTCAGCGAACTTTGAGAGAGCTGATCATTCGTTCGAAGAGTAAACATGTAGTAGGCCGTTTGATGCATAACATTTTGATGTCGTACCATTATGAGGACGGGGATCTGGTGCGTGACGTTTTATTCTTGTCAACGTTCAATTGTCTATGTCGAGCGATAAGGGGCCGGCAACCCGTCGGCTACCTAACCGGTCCATAGGACCATGAATAACATATGCGCAGTGATAATCACGAGCATATATTATAGGAGAAACGTAGTACTATTTAATGCCTAGAAGAGATGAGGGCACAATATCATCTGAACGGGCTCAGCCCCCTTGCCTCGTGTGTGATCTCCCTCTAAGCCATTCTCGCTATCCTCTACTCGATCGCTCGAGTACGCTTCCACCCTCGACAGTCTAAAACATGCCAAGCCCGACCACTCTCATTTCAACGTTGACTCGATCGATACACGGTGTGGTAGGGTAATATGCTTGCGCAATGACCCAGCCTGTTAGCTTTCGACGGTTTGGATGCGTAGCCTTGACATTTCATCAACATGGCAAAATTCATAAACAATGTACTTTCTTTCATTATACATCCCAAGCGAGGAGCACCGTAGGATGTAGGAAATGGGGAAATGGGAGTTGAGCGAAGGGAGGAGAAGGTTGTTGAGTCGGAAAGCGGTGTGATTTCGTTCTTCGTTTTAATCGTTAATTGATAAAATATACAAAACTTTCGATAGCTAGCCAAGACCAGCTAGCAGCTACTGATTATCTGTATCTATACATATTCTGCGCACGTAATCTAATTGCAGGAGAGTAAAAGTTAGCATACAAACAAGTTAAATACATCAAGGTTTCTTCGTTGCCCGCTTTGAACTGACGCTGACGTCTTAGATTCCTTTTTATCGGACTTATGGACTTCGTCAATGCCGCGTTTCTAACATCTTGCTGCTTCAGTTCTACCTTTTTCTATCATGCCGAGCAGTGTGTTGTACCTCCTTTGCAGTTCTTGCGGCAATCTGCTCTTGAAGAACCAGTCAAAACGATCTTTGTTGATACAATCATAGACGTCGTTAGTTTGCATGTCAGAAAACGGCGGCAAAGGAGATAACGATTCTCTTCTCCGCTGTTTGGCTTCCCCTGTAGTGACGCGAGCTGGGATACGAGGATATTCTGCGCGTTAAAGTTAGATCGTACCGTGAGTTTGCTACTGCGTTCAGCGCTTACCAGTTAGTGTTGACCATTTTTTCTCAAATGTCTTGTAATACTTCTCAAGATTATCCGAAGACTTGTTCTGGACGCGTATAATTCAAAGGATTCTCACCTGTTGAAAGTTATTTACGTAAAGAACCTGCCCATGGGAATTGCATCGTCGTACTCCTCTTCTAGCCTTCGAGAGTGTCATCAAACCGTTGCGGATCTCGTAAATGGCAGAGATTCCGTTACGCTATATTCAGAATTGTTATTATATGCGAATAAACCATGGTGTTGATAAGTACCTCGAAAACGAGAGGGGAAGAATTGGAAGTCTTGGATAAAGAAAAATCAGCACTTCTGGATACAGGTTGGGTTTCAACGACGAATATTGCAATTTGCTTTCATACACGTGGTAACTTGGGTGTTTTTTTTTTCAGGTTTTGAGGGCCAACACAGAGTGTGTCCTTGAAGTACTTGTTGACAGAATAAGTTCACGTTTTGAACGTGAAATGAGACTGTGGCCAAGGGCCTTGCGCTGGGTTCGATTGGTGATGCATTAATGAGCGAAGGCGTGTTCTACACACGCCAGTCCAGAAATCCTCGCCCTCCCACTGAAGTGGTGTCTGTGCCCTGAGGGTACATGGGTTAGTGGATGTATATTATGTGGGCTACATAACTACCGTGTTCGAATTGCGACGATGCAGACTCCAGATGATGCCCGGGTAGGACCGACTACCCTGAACCGATGCTGTGTTGAGTCAAGTCATGAATGCATGACTCATGATGCATGATGCATGACCACGCGGTGACGGAACGCTGACTTCCCTTAACTGTCAATGACCGGCACAACACTGCTCCGCACAACTCCCATCTGCGACAGCCCTTTACGTCATTCTACCTACAGTAGACTCTGTCCTAACCCATACCCCTCGGTCGCGGCAAAAACCTATGGGTTATGGCATATATGGGTTGCGAGAGAGTTGATATTAAACCTAACCCTAACCCTAGTCTAATGATAACTATGATAACTTTGACTCGTCTACGCGCTACAAGGGTTTTGGTGTGAAATAATCAGTGATCTTCGTTGTGGTCAACATGCAAGCCTGGTCTAGGCGTGCTTGGCGAGTGAAGGCTGCCAATAAGACCTCTGTTAAGATCGATGTCCTCGACGTGATTCGTTCTAAGTCGACAGTGACAAACAGAGTCTCGGTCTGTTCCCAGTCTACTGGACAAAGGTTCTGACGTTTAGTCTGATGATGACGAAGGACGGAGGAGGATGAGCACGACGATGAGAAGAGGAGCGCTCAAGATCGTTCAAAACGACGAGGGCAGGATTCGATTAAATTGGAACTAAAGAAAGAGACGATACATGAGGGTTTATATATGTTTCTAGAAGACAATGAGACGAAAAAGGAAAAGGAGCTGTAACAACCTGAGAAAGGAAATGTGAAAGGTAGTTACGAAGCAGAGAGGCTGTCCATGCGCAGTAGATATGAGTTAAAATAAGAAATGTCCGTTACGTTGCAATCATCACCGTAACATTACCCCCTTCGTATGCGAGAAGTCACCGACTTCTACCAGCCAGAAGATGTCCATCCGTGGTCTTGCCGAGACTCAAGCCATTTGGCGATGTTTTCGATGTCTCTTGCCGCCGTTTCGACCCGCCATTGTAAGGTCTCGATTGACCTTTTTAGTTGCCGCGCCTGTTCGAGCGTGGCGTCCCGTTCGTCGTAGGAGAGGAGGTGAGGGTCGGTTTGCAGCATCAGGGCGGTATAGACATCGAGGGGCTCTGCGAATAGGTTGTATTGGAGGACGAGGAGGGCGAGGGCGTTGCTGACATTTTCGAGAGCGGTGTTCCGGGGTCGGACGACGAGGGGGTGGGTAAGTTTGGCGATGGGGGTGGTGGGTTCGGCGGCGGGGAAGGCGAGTTCAGCGGGGTGGACGTGGAGGTCCTCGTCGTCGGTGGTGGTGGTGATGGTGGTGGTCACGAAGACCTCGAGGGGGCGGTACTCACTGTAGGCGGCGAGGGATGGGTTGACGCGCCAGTGGGCACTGGCGAGGAAGACAACGGTGAGGACGTAGAGGAAGACGACGAAAGACAACATTTTTTCTGATGGAAGTGGGTTGGTTGGAGCGGTGCTGAAATTGGGTATCGTTTTTATAGTGTAAACTCTGGTCTTGGTGTCGGACAGTGGGAATTCGATTTTACATGAATAGGAGATCTTCCCATGGATCAGGATCCGATCTGTCGCCTATTGCTGCCTTCTCTAGTTCTTTATTGAGGGTATAGAGTAATTCCGCGTCCAGAAGCACTGATCTAAGGGTTTTCTGATGCGTAGGAGCGAACGGGTTCCTGAAGACGACCTTTTGGGGAAATAGGTGAAAGAGGTACATGGCCTTGAAGACGTCGTCCTTAGGTTTCGCGAAATTTCGATAACTTAACCAGTTATCAATAGTAATGGCAGCGTTCAGTATTCGCCAAATCTCGTCGTGTTTCTGGTTTCGAACCAGGGTCAGCCAGACGGGTGGAGTGTTTAGTTGATGGCGTTTCTTAGGGCATGTGGATATTCGGGGTCCATGGTTGATACAGACAATACGATGAATTGACGGCGTTCTAGTATGATGAGAACGTCGTCTTCGAAAGGAATGATGAGAACGTGGGTCCAGGAAAAATACGTGACGTAGATTCCCACAGTTTTTTCGGTTGATGGCATAGCGAGAATGGGGGGCGGCATGTCGTTTGTTTATGAGGTGGGTTTGCTCAAGTATAGGGTGATGAAATATCGTGTCATGCAGACGTTTTCTACAACCGTCTTCTCTTCTTATATTGTTGAAGGATTTCCGCAGCATTACTTAGGTTGCGCTCGGGTTCCCACGAGTTGTCATTCGGTCCGTACCCCTTCCATTTCACTAGGTAATGGTAGCCTGCGCCACGTCGCCGGTGTGTGAGAATTGCTTCAACTTCAAATTCTTCTTGTCCGTTTATGACATCAGGAGGTGGTTTCACATAATTCGTCATGTATACCGTTTCTTTGTATGGCAATGAGAAGTGAGGCATGAAACACGGGTGAATTCGCCATTGTTTCGGGAGTTTCAGTTCTGTATGTCACTGGTCCCATGACTTGTTCAATTACAAAGGGTCCTTCTCGTTTCGGTGCTAGTTTCTTCGACTCATATGGAATGCGCAGGTTCCTGTTGTCAAGCCAGACCTTGTCGCCTTTTTCAAGTTTAATTGATTTATCTCTGTTTCGAGCGGCGACCATTTGTCGAGCTAGTTCATGGCTGCTAGCACTTCTTGTCTCGCCTTTCTGTAGAGTTGTAGGCGTTCTCGGCAGCGGGTGTTATTCATTCTGATTGAGGCTGTTGGAATGGCGATTGGATCTGTCCCATACATAGTCGAAATGGGGGTGCCTTTACAGTGTCATGATAATCGGTTGTTGTGTGCAAATTCTGCGAATAGAAGAGTGATTCTATTGTGGGGTTCGTTTGTACAGAACATCCGGAGATATATTTCAAGCTTCCTGGTTGACTCGCTCTGTTTCGGCCATCAGTTTGAGGGTGATATGCTGTGCTCATCCTATTGATCAATTTTCAACGCTTTGCGAGTTCTTGAAAGACTTTGCTGCGAATTGGGGCCTCGATCAAGAGATGAGGACGTCGGAAGTCCAAACCGCTTGAAGATTTCAGAGATATAGATGTCTGCTGTTCGAGGGCGTCCGATAGTTTTCTTACAGGGTGTAAAAGTTACCCCCTTCGTAAGACCATGGTTCCACCGTGACCAGGATAGAGTCAAAGCCTTCTGAGATGGGTAGATCAGTGATGAAGTCGAGTGTAACTTGTTGGAAAGGACGAGTGGCTTTGGACGAAATTGGGTATAATGCTGGAGCGTTTGGATGAGTATTGACTTTCATTTGTTGACATAGGGCGCAGCCTTCGACCCATTGTCTAGTTTGCCTAGCCATTCCTGGCCACCAGTAATCGCGTTTTAATAGCTCTAATGTCTTAAATCGACCAGGGTGTCCAGATGAAGGTGATTCATGGGTGTCTTTAATTAGTGATGTGCGAAGGTTCGCCTGATCAGGTATGTAGGTCTTCCCTTGATAGTAGACAATGCCATCGATATGCGTCCAATCTTGTAATTTAGATTTTATCGGTGGAGCACGATGTGTTTGAGTTACTTCGACCAAAATACAACCAAAGTCGTCAGTTGCCATTGCTTTCTTAATATCATTGGCTAAATTATCGTTGATGAGTCGAATGAACCGTTCTGCCGGGAGGACTACTATGTCATCTTGTTGTTCCGAATTTCCCATGTGATCTGGTCTGCGAGAGAGTGCATCGGCTTCAAACATTTTCGTCCCAGGACATGCTCGATCCTTAGGTCGAATTCTGATAAGAATGATGACCATCGCGCTTGTCGAGGGGTGAGTCTTTGGGCGGTGCGATAGTATGACAAGTTCTTATGATCACAATGAATAGTTAGCGTGTGAGGAGAACCATGAAGAAGATGTCTCCATGTTGCCAGTCCTTTAACGATTGCTAATAATTCTCAATCATAGATTTGATAGTTTTGTTCCGTTGGCGTTAGGGTGTGTGAAATAAAGCCACAAGGGTGAAGCGCTCCATTTGTGTCTGCTTGTTTTAATACTGCTCCTATTGCTTTATTCGAGGCATCCGTTTGCAAGATGAATGGTTTAGACGGGTCTGGCATCTGTAATACAGGCATCGAGGCGAAGCGGGATTTGAGGGTATCAAAGGCGGTTTGTCGCTCAGTAGTCCAAGTAAATTCCTCTGTTTTCTTCGTCAAATCGGTTAAGGGTTTTGCGATTGCAGCAAAATTGCCAATAAAACGACGATAGAAGTTTCCCAAATCCCAGGAAAGATCGTACTTGTTTAACAGTAGTTGGTGTAGGCCATTCTGCAATTCCAGCGAGTTTGACTGGGTCCATTTGTATGTGTCCAGGTGTGATGATCATTCCTAGAAACTCAACTTCCTGTACGCCGAATTTGCATTTTTCCAATTTCAGGAATAGGTCATTTTCTTGTAACCGAATAAGTATACGTTTTGTACGATCTTTTAATTCCTCTTCTGTGTTTGCGCAGATCAAAATGTCGTCCATGTAAATGACTAGCCATCCTTCGTTTATCATATCCCGGAAGTATTCGTTCATCATGGTTTGAAATGTCGATGGTGAATTACAGAGTCCAAAGAACATGACAGTTGGTTCGTACAATCCTCGATTGGTGATGAACGCTGCTTTCCATTCATCTCCTTCTTTAATGCGAACATTATTGTATCCCCATCGGAGGTCTAATTTCGTGAAGTATTGGGCACCAGCTAGTTTTGTCATTAAGTCGGATACCAATGGTAAAGGGTATGCGTTCTTGATTGTCCATTCATTAAGATAACGGTAATCTTGGCACGGTCGCAGTGCCCCGCTTTCCTTTTTAGACACGAAGAAGAATGGTGACGCTTGAGGAGATTTCGATGGCCTGATATATTTTTTCCCTAACTGTTCTTCGATCCATTCGTCAAGTGATGTTTGTTCTTTGGCGATAGTGGGTATATCTTGCTAACTTTTGGTGAGAAACCCTGTTTTAATTCGATAGCATGGTCCCATAGTCGACTAGAAGGGAAACGTTCTGATGCTGTTTTTTCAAATACCGATTCCCATTGTTTATAGATATCTGGGAGTATAGTTGGTGGATCTTTGTTTATTTTCTGATGTTCCAGTGCCTGTGAGGTAGATGTTTTTACTCTGATCCAATATTCGTCTTCTCCCCACTGTGTAGTGTCAAGCGCCATTTGCCATATCGTTTTCGGTCGTTTTTCTTCGTGATAAAATGAATTGTTTTTTTATTTCTCCAATTAAATTGTCGGATTATTTTCTTCAGCCAAGGATTCCGAGATTTAACTTCTGATACACGAGCTAGTGATAAGAATCGATTCTGTGGGTTTGGCCTTCAATCGAGTAATGGATTAGGACATAGTGCGTGATCATTCCATTAAGATTAATTGTTCCATCGGCGTTTCGAACTTTAATTGGTTGTTTGAGCTTTTCTTTGACTAAGTTCAGCGTTATTTCGTCATCGATGAAATTTCCTTCCGCTCCACAGTCAATTAGGGCGGAAGTTTCAGCAGGTAAGTTGGGTGATTGAACGGTAATAGAAATTCGTTTGTTATTGTTCGATTTTACTATTACAGAGTCGAGTGCTAACTGTTCAAGTCCGTTGTTTACGGAGGTATCAACTGCTGTCTGACGCCTCCGGATTAAAAACCCTCTTCTTCGAGCTGATTAAACATATCCAAGCGCTCGCTGCTGGGCATCGCTTTGATCATCGCCCTGATCTTCTTTGCATCGGATTCCGGTTCTTTTGCTTCTTCGGTGACTGATCGGATGTTTTTGTTCTGAAACGAGGATGTTGATGGGGACTGGTTTTTACGTTTAGGGCAATCCCTGGAGATGTGTCCTTGTGTT
Organism: Amanita phalloides; assembly: GCA_032173475.1. Lineage (NCBI taxonomy): Eukaryota > Fungi > Basidiomycota > Agaricomycetes > Agaricales > Amanitaceae > Amanita > Amanita phalloides. The sequence continues at coordinate 158,202 of JAENRT010000020.1, read as the reverse complement.
CCACATCTGAAACACTTCCCCGTCTTCCTGTATTCTTCTTTCTGCTCATCGCTAAGCTGTCCAAAGGGAGAGGCGCTGATGGTCCTAGTAGATCCAGATCGGTTCGTGTTTCGGTTAAAATTAGGACGTGTTCCAGATCCTGTTCGTTTCCCAATGAGTCGCATAGTTTCCCATGCGTTGTGAAGGTTTTCCGCTTTGATGTAAACGTCTGTCATAGCAGTGTATCCTGTAGGCCTTCGAGAACCTTTTCGGCGATGCTGTGAGGTAATCCCTTGACAAAGGCTTGTAGCTGTGTGGTTAATCCTGTGAGTCCAGATGTTCCTATGTCGACTCGAAACTTTCGAATATATTCCGGGACAGTGATGTCGCCTCCAACTCTAAGATTGGCTAAATTGTTCAAGGCCCTGACTGCGCTGTTTACTTCTCCCCAATTGGTGAGGAATCTCTTCCTGAAGGCAGGGTAGTCCTTCCAGTCTAGTCCGGTTTCATCATTTAATTCGTCTCGAATAATCGCTTTCCAGTCGTTTAATTCTGGTCCAAGACAGGCGAGAGTATATCTGATCTTTTTCTCGTGTTTCCCTTCATAATTGTGAGGGTTTAATTCGAAGAGGTCCTCAAGCGAGTCAATGAAGGCGCGTGCCTCGATTCTCTTTCCTGTGAATACTGTAATCGGTTGTGGTTTAATATCTCCTTTCGGGGCAGTAGCCTCGGTTGCCATCTCTGGTTCGGTTTTCGGGGGTTCCGGGTTGTCTGGTGCTTGTTCTGGCTCTAACTCGGATTCGATCTGTTTCTTCTCCTTATATTCTTCCCAAAGCGTTATAAATTCCGGAGTAAGCGCGTTGTATTCGTCTTCCTTATCAAGATTGTATGCGTTACAGAATTTTCCCCACCAGGTTCGTTCTGGTTCCCTCAGTAGGGGCAAAGTACAATTCTCTTGGTTCGTCCCTGTCTTCGTTTACCCACTGTATCCAAAGATCTGCTGGTAGTGCGTCGAAATGATCTCCTTCCTGTTCTTCTCCTTCAAAGAATTCGGCGGGTACTGGCGGATTCTGTTTCTTAGTTCCTGATAGATAGCGCCAACCTTCTCCGGTGGTCGAGGGATAAACTTCTCGTTTATCTAAATAGTATTTCTGTCTAAAAAGAACAGATCCGTTCGGGGGCCTCTGGCTAGAGGTTCGGGTTTCAATGGTGTATTACTTCAATACCTCACTTGGAGGTTCGTTCGATGTATCAGTGCTAGTGTAGGTACACTGAGCGGGTCCTGAGTTCCAATTTGTGTTAAGATCGATGTCCTCGACGTGATTCGTTCTAAGTCGACAGTGACAAACAGAGTCTCGGTCTGTTCCCAGTCTACTGGACAAAGGTTCTGACGTTTAGTCTGATGATGACGAAGGACAGAGGAGGATGAGCGCGACGATGAGAAGAGGAGCGCTCAAGATCGTTCAAAACGACGAGGGCAGGATTCGATTAAATTGGAACTAAAGAAAGAGACGATACATGAGGGTTTATATATGTTTCTAGAAGACAATGAGACGAAAAAGGAAAAGGAGCTGTAACAACCTGAGAAAGGAAATGTAAAGGTAGTTACGAAGCAGAGAGGCTGTCCATGCGCAGTAGATATGAGTTAAAATAAGAAATGTCCGTTACGTTGCAATCATCACCGTAACAACCTCAAGTTTACGTGCAATTGGGTCATCAATACCATCAATGTAATGTTTGATGGTAGAAGCCGCACAAAGCACTTCCCGATAAGTAGGGCGAGGGTTAACTGGTGCGTCGTTATCAACATTATCCCCACCATTGTTAACAGCTTGTTCCCTTGCTTCCCGCGCCTCAAGAACTGCCTCGCAAATCTCCTCTTCTGTCGTCTCGTCAATGACTTGAGACTCGGCAGCCGGATTCAGTAGTGCATCTATACTCATCCTATTGCACTTGTTAAGCATTCCCCGAGTGGCAAGGCCCTCAATAGCTTCCTCAACATCCTTCTCTGCTCCGGAGATAGGGCTCTCAGCATTATCAAGAAGGGATGAGACGGGAATGGAGGGCTGGGTCCAGCCTCTGAGTTGAAAGCAGGTAAGATATCCGCTTTACGCCAGCAATTCCTGATTGTCATTGTGATCCACCTCTTTCCAGGCTATGTCCGCGAGGCGCATGGCTCAAGTTGATGATTGTATATCATGGAGGGCTGTTCACCTTTTATCGTAGTTTTGATAGCACGTTGAATGAACTTGAACGGTAGTGAGCCTTGAAGCAACGGATGATACCTTGGTCCATTGGTTGAACATGAGCCGTGAGGTTTGGCCCAAAAATTCTCGACACGGATATTCTGGATACCCTCGGAATGATGTGGCCAGAAAAGGTTGTCCTGTAAGAGGACAATCTTCCGGTTCTTCTGCTGTAGTTCACTGTCCCATTTGCGAATCCATTCCTGATATAATGACGATGTCATCCATGCCTTGGCATTGTTGCGATAGTAAAATCCAAGCTCCTTGCCAGTCTTCTTTGCAAAGGCTTTCGCTTAAGGCCTCCAATTAAATGTCTCCGTTTCTCTGACCCATCCGCATTTGCCGTGAAGGCATAAGTGATTCTAACTTTCTGCCCCTTGACTCCCGAAAGCATCTTATCAGCCAGACCCTTGTCTGGCGGCATCCTGCCATTCAATCAAAGGATTAATGAGTTTAGTATACGATAGCTGCCGAGAACTTGAACTTGTACATACGCATAGAATATCCTGTCTCATCCATATTGAAAATTTTTGCTGTGTAACCCCCTTTCTTCAGAAGAGCCTGAATACGCTCCCTATCCTTTTTAAACCATATCCGCACTGCCGATGCTGCCTCGCTGTGTCGCTTGTATTGTTTCAAACCCATTCTCGCCTAAAACTGCTCAGCCAACCATCGCTCAGCTGAGCCGCTTATCTTCGGGATGCCAGCCATGTCAGCAAACATCACCATTCCTGGCGCAGGGACCGCCCGTGACCTGTATATTACTCTCCATTGCCTAGTAACCCATAACTCGAGCATCTCGGTAAACCTCCGGTGTTCTGTTTGACAAGGCCGTTCACCATCTGCAAGCTCTCTGACCCGTTGCATCGCGCCCATTGTTCCCACCATTTGGTTCATCATTCACCCATGCTGAAATCGTAGCTGCTTGAGTCTGAGTTTGGATACATTGAATCAAAGTGAAGTGCTGTCTTTGTCTGGTTTTCTCCATTCTTATGGTACCAATCTAGAATTTCTATCCGCTGCGCAAGTGTTGCAATTCCCTATGATTGAAAACAGGCTCGCCCCTTGACTTTTTTGGCAGGTTTACTGCCAACATCTTTAGGTTTACGCTCAGGCCCTTTACGTATCAACTGTCACTTTTGACAGTCGCCATCAAAGACTGGACACTCACTCTTTCGTTTCTTGCCTGCCAATTTAGAACATCCGATCGCTCGCAGCCCCTTGCTCCGTAATTTCACAACAATGCTTCTTCTGCACGTCATTCAGCTTCTCTAAAGCTTTTTGATAGTCTGTTGCTTGCTCCAAGGCCTCAATAACTTGGAGCTCATCAACGAGGTTGGCTTTCACAATCAAAGCCATTTTTCATCCTCGGATGAGATAGGCTTTTTGCGGCTAGCGAGCATTGAGTCTTCCACTCCGCTCCTTGACTTGGCTCTCAAGGACCTTCAGTCCTTTTTCAGAAGCTCGAGAGATGCATGGGTACCATAGTTTAGAAAATTGACAAAAAAATCAACTAAAAATCAACTAATTTTCGGGCGCATCAATCCTATGTAAGCATGATTTGGTGAGATCAAGTATGGGTTATCACTCCGGACGGGTATGGGTTATGGGTTATGGCATAGTTATGGGTTATGTTAGTGGGACCAACTTGGTTCCTCAAAAAGTCTATGGGTTACTGAGATTATGGGTTATGACAGCTATGGGTTAGGACAGAGTCTACTGTAACACCAGGACAAGATCGCGATCAGATTAGGACACCTCATGATCGATCGAACACCCCGATCAACGACTCACCGCGCACAACCTGATCGCGCTGCAACAACACAATCCACGCGCACAGCCCAACTCCAATCATCTGTGCGCCTATCGCGTCCAGAGATGTCCACCACTATGTTACCGGCACCCAACTGCTCATCGTTCTAAACACCCTTTTCGCTCTCCGCCGCTTCCACCAACTCATTGGCACAAACGGCAAACGGCAACTCGTCTCCGCCAGTAGCTCACCGGAAGTCACCGCCCGCTCGCGCTCAGCGGGCTTCTCCCTTTCGTTCTTCACCCCACCTACCGCTGAAAAGGAAGTCCAGGAATGGGGTCGAGTGATTGTTGCTTACCCGGGTCTTCTGGCTGTTGGAGGATTCGAGGTTCTGTTCGAGACTTTTTAGACGCAATCCGACAGACCGGATTCACTACCGTATTTGGGCGAAATCACCTGTCACCGTCTGCCAATGGCAAGGCGGTTCGACTGTATTCTTGTGGACTTTTTCAAGTCAAATTACTGTACGTTGTCATTAATAATTGCCCAGCTCAGCGTGAACACGTAGACGGATTCTGACTAACGTGTCCTGTCAAGTTGATTATACATGGTCATTCAAAAGCAAGCACAAGAGATTGTGAATCTACAGCAACAACTAAACGAGGGCGAGCGTGGACGAGGTACAGTCGATTGCTGCACATATGTCACCTGATCTCACAAGAAGTAGGTTGTCTCTTTGCAGGAGCAGGTTTTGACATTGTCATCGTAGCTTGTAGCTTGCAGCGAGGTGGAGGAGCATGGTGTCCACTGGCAGAGAATTCCAAAGTACACGCACCTCTCATGCATGCGTTCGCATACTCGCTCATCTAAGGGGACAGTCGAGTGTTCACTTACGTTTGGCTCTGACTCTGTCGTTTTCCACATGGATGCCATGGATGTGCGGACGCGGGTGCTCAAACATGCCTAGGATGGACGGGATAGGGTGCAGGGTCTGGATGTGATAGAGGGCCCGATGCTGGACGCGTTTTTGCAGGTGATTGGTGTCCCTCCCTGCCATGGTATTTATGGTATGAATGACGGGTGCCGTTTTCCAGGATACCCCTCCAGCACTGGTGCCCCAAAGCAGCAAAAACCAATGTTACCGTTGAAGCCAGTCACTCGCTTTCCTCGTCGAGATCAGAAAACTCTTTCTGTTCCGACAACCCACACCCGATAAGGAGAACCTTTGTCCAGTGACAGGCGAGCGGGCTTGCCTGGGCACTGCGAATAAGAAGCGAAAGGATGGTTCTAGCATTTTGGTCACGAAACCAATCCCCGCTGGCGGTGGAGAAGGAGCTCAGGATCACGAAGGTTCTTCGGTTGGCACTGGTCAAAAGTTGTCGAAAGCAAAGGTAGTGACTGTGACAAAGGACACTAAGGCACCGACAAAACCGAGGAAACTCTCTCCACACTGCCTCAAGTTGTGGAAGAAGCATCGGTTGGCGACAGATCGAAAGCCATACAATCGCAGTTGTCACAGGCGGACATCGATTGTCGTTGCTATGAGCCAACTGAAGCCCCTTGCCGATGTTTCTCATGCATACCATGATACATTTGACGTTGTCCCTGTACCAAGTTTCAATTGGCCAAGGTGACTGGTGTCACTTCATACGATTGACCCAATCGCTAACAGCTTTCAACAGGAATCTTCCATCGAGTCAGGTATACGAGACTATTTCGCCCCACCTATTGCAGGCTCAGTCAGTTCACAAATTCGGTTCATCCTGCAAGTCACGTTTGAGGAACCGACCGGTTTAACCAAATGTTCTCTACCGGAAAGGTTGGCGACGTCCGTACCCTGACGACCCCTGCTTTTATTGCCTTCATTAAACTCCTCTGAAACGCTCTTTCTATCGACGACCAGAAAAAGACTCCATAAGCTTTTGGATCACAATGCCTCCCGCCCCCAAAACCAATATTCTCGTCGCACCTCGACCCAAATTTGAAACGAAACCCAAACCCAACGTGATTGTAAATCAGCCTTTTCGTGCCTTCATGAAAAAAGCAGCACACTTCATATCTCAAGAAAAACCGGCAGTTCCTGCCAAAACCAAGCCCACGCTGCCTTCAAACAAGGTGGTCTCTAATGCAACGGCAGCCACCGCTCCCACGGCACCTTCTATCGCCACAGCTTTGCAAATCGTGCGCTATGAAAGGCACTAATCCCCGAATTGTTCTATGGAGACTCCCTCCCCGCACTCAAGAGGCCTATAAAATCGGAGCCCGACTTGATGGCGACGAACTTTTAGAAAGTATCTCCACGTTCAACACGAGAAGGGAAGTTACGTGGGAAGAATTTTATGCTCGGCATGCCAAGGAGTGCGAGCAACGGGCGAAAATCACTCCGGTTCCTGCAAGCATTCTTGACAGGGATCGATGAAAGTCTTATGAGTGCACTGCTGTTGCATAATGGTTTAACGTCTGACCGTGCACCTGCGTGCATCGGGCAGCATTGGGCAACATTTAACTCGTTTTCCACCATATTTGTATGATATGCTTCTGTCAGCAATTCTTCGATATATTGTAATAGCAAAATCATTGTTAAAATTGCCAATCTCCGAATACATTGACAATGCTCTATTTGCGTAAGTGCTCCGCTGCGAAAAAATATTTCAATGTAATAGGGCTCCCGAAGTTCAGTTTGGGCTCATTGCCTGAACTGAACTGATGAACTGACTTCCAAAAAAGGAAATTTCACTGCCACCATTGTCACAGTTGTTTTTTTGCATGTTGTAACTGTAATTTACCACTGCAACTGCCACTCACCAACACCACTTACCCACCTGCCTGCTCTACCACCCCTCACCCACCCCTGCCACTCCCATTAGCCTGCTGCCTGCCACTTGCCTGTTGCATTTTTCCCACAGCCTGCCCACCACTGCCCCATCACCACCATCCACAGTGGCACTAAAATCACCACCTGCCTACTACATCTATGTATCTTCTCACTTCCAACCAATGCCCACTGCACTGCCTACCACCCAGCAGCCTGCAGACTGGTGCTAACACAACCATCAATTGCCAATCACTTTGCAGCTGCCCAACACCCACTGCTGCCACCTACTACCCTGCTTATTTGGTCAATATCTCAGAATGTAACTGTTCAACTTACATAATTTATTTTTTGTTGGAAAGCCCAGGTTTGCATCTACCTAGTACATCAGCAAAATATCAAAATCCACTTTGGACACTTTACTGGTGAACTCAGCCACTATGGGCACTTTAGCTTTGAGTTAGCCCACTTTGGCCACTTTGGCAGCTTTGTTCAATTTAAATTTTTGTACTGACTCAACTTCTGGACTCCTGACATATCCAGCCTATCGTCACATGTCACATGTCACTGCCACAGCTGCCATGTCCCACCACTGCTCAACTGCAACAGCTGCCACTCAGTGCCACCACCACTGCCACCTGCCATGTCACCCATCACCACTGCTGCCATTACCCACCACTGCCACCATTACCACCACCACCGCTGCTGCTGTTACCCACTGTCACCACCATTGCTCCCCACCACCACTCCCCACCTGGTACGCACCACACCACACCACACCATACCACACTGACACCCACCTGCCATGCCCCCATCCAAGCCCCCCTGATGAACACACCCCAGTGGGGCCCAGACGACAACTGTTTGTTGTCTGGGCCCTTTGTATGTTTTTTTTTCTTTTTTATTCAAGGCTAACCCTGTTTTTCAGTCGTTTTAGCACCCATTCACACCCTTGTTTTCACCCATCCACTAATATCCTACTCTGCTATCTGGCAACAGGGGAGGGAGCACAAGTTTGTAGAAGAGTTCCCATCTATCCTGATGAAACCCGCAGTGGAACTAAGCCTGGTAACAATATATCAATTGCAGGAAAGTGCGGGTAGAGGATGGGTGTGATGGTTGGTGGAAATATGGCAGAACAGTACTATGGCAGAAGTTCCTGGAAGACGGCTCTAACACATTCATGCTGTGGTTCTGACAACAAGTGCTAGACATGCGCTATGGCAATATTGGCGATAGTCATGGGTGTGGCTCTAACAAATCTGCGAAGTATTCCAATGGCAAAATGCACGCAATATGGAGTGAGTGGCAAAAGAGGGCGAGCTGTAAAACAATGAGACTAAGGCTGAGACTATGAGGGGGGAACTGATTTCTTATTTTCTACTCCAAACTGGAGGTCTTATATACATTTTACTGATGTCCAATATGCATTGAGACTGTAAATTTTACTTGTAAAATTTCTCTTGTTCTCACACCTTCCAACTCTGTTCCCAAATCCGCATCGAAGCAGTCCATCTGATATAGCTTAGGGAGTGTTGCGATCATGGTTTATTTATATCATTGTGTGAAGCCAGATTAGTGTTGCAGCCAGATGCTGATGTCCCTCCAGGATTATCATTGAGTTTGATGCTACACTTCTGTGTCACTCATGTTTTGATCCCAATTAGCACTCTGTCTTTCTCTGGCAACCACGAACCTGTATGATGGCAACCTGTCTGTGCCCCTTATATCCTGCTGGCATATATTCCTAGTAACCCAGTGCCTGTTTCTGCTATCCTGGTTCAATCAGGGTTTGCCATTTTATAGCATCTCAGCTACTCAGTGAATTGTGGCCAGATCTCGAATGCAGAGTTTCCTGATGTGGTGGTGGTGGTGCATCCTTTGGCTATATCAAGTAAGGGTGTCAGTTTCCGATACAATGGCAGCTTTCCATCAGTGCAGCAACTAGACTTGTTATACCCACTGATGATGATATGAGCATCTGCACCATCTCTAGGTAACCTTCTGGTGCACCAGTATGTGGGATTTGAGTAGTGGATAATTGCATACCACGGAACTATGTGGGTAAGCACAGGTATGCAATAAAGAGTGGTTTTAACTTTCAGTACCAGATTTCTTGTGGCAGAATCAGGGTGTGTGTGTTATCCCAGTGGTGTCTAACATGTCTCGCATGTAGCACAAGGGCTATGCATTTTGATGCTTATACACACTCACAGCTAGACACTGCTCATCACCACTTGCACCCACCATGCCTGTTCACCCTGTTAGAGCCCAACGACCCACACATAGAACTCAAGACCAACTCCCTCATACATTTTTTTCCTTTTATCCACAACTGACTATTGTTTTTTCAGCCTTTTTGCTGACATTGACAAACCAGCCCTCTCCACTGGCACCCTCCCCATCCATCCCATCCCCACTTGCCACCACCTCTTGCCAATAGCAGCGACCAAGGTCTGCCCTCCCACTTCCTTGTCTCCCACTGCTCACCTGTTGTCATTTGTAGTGCATATATCAAGCATACATGCACTAGCAACATGATTTACAGCCTCACACAAGCTTGGTGCCTTGAACAACAAATTGCCCACTCTCACCTGAGTCCTGACCACCTACTCCTTGTCTCTAACATGCCCACCCATTCCCTCACCTCCTGCCCACCTGGTCACTCTGCATATATCTTTGTTTCAAGATATCTTCGTTTTGTCCAATCCACTACATGTCAAGCTTCAAATCATAACACTTGGCACTCACACTTGTTAAGATCGATGTCCTCAATGTGATTCGTTCTAAGTCGACAGTGGCAAACAGAGTCTCAGTCTACTGGACAAAGAGTTCTGATGCTAAGTCTGATGATGACAGAAGTCAAGAAGAGAATGAGTGTGATGATGAAGAGAGGAGCATTTTGTTACGAACCAACCCCTGAATTCGACGTTTCGACGCATTCGATGCCTTATCCAGCGTATCTCATTTACTATCTATAATGCAAGGTGTAGGGCATATACTCACCAACGATGGCAGGAGTACAGCTGCCTTATCAAGTTGTACAGAGGAGGGACAGAGCATTGGCAAAGCCACCACAGTCAAGCCAACGTATAGGCCAGAGTGGGAAGACAATCACAACCCAAGGATAGTGGCCAGAAGAGCCAACGTATAGGCCTAGCAGATCTATCAAGGGCAATAGTCAAAGGCGATAGTGGACGACAAGGATCACTTAGCATGAAGGGTGTTATGATAACACCATTGGATCTCTTAAGGCGTAGAGGCAGCTAGGATGAAGACTCGCATACACAAAGGCGAAGGCAGACAGTAAGACTCTATCGGAGTTGGATCATGGACTTGGACGACAGGATCAAGGCTCGATACAGATTCGATCTTATCTAAAGGTCTTATCTTATCTTATCGTTATCACATCAGGATGGAAACCCTTATCGGGTTATCGGAGATCTTATCAGGATCTTATCTTGGATATTACATAAGCAGACCATGAGTCGGACATGAGGATGAGCGTGAGGAGGCAGAGAGGCAGAGGCACAGCAGTGCACAGTAGGGAATGAGGGAGACGGTAGGCAGGAGTTGGGTTAGGATTAGTGGAGTATATAAGGAGGGCTAATAGTAGGTAGCTACTCTAAGACTCGAGATAGTTTGTCTTGCTCAGGCAACTACCATTGTTCTTATATTCCATTCATTGTTTCATTCTCAGTTCTCTTTGCTCACTTACCAGCAAGCTTGAGTGTTGTGTTTGGTCTGAGCGTAGCTCCTAACACATTTGAGATCATTCAGAACAATGAGGGCAAGATTCAATTAAATTGGAACTGAAGAAAAGGACAGTACATGAGGGTTTATATACTTTTAGAGAACAATAAAGATGGAAAGAGAGGCTGTAACAACCTGAGAAAGGAAATATGAAGGTGGTTACAAAAGAAAAGGCTGTCCATGTGCAGTAGATATGAGTAATAAAAGTAAAATAAGAATAGTCCACTACAAGATTACATTGCAATCATAACATTACCCCCTTTGTATGCAAGAAGTCACCAACTTCTACCAGCTAGAGGATGTCCATCCATGGTCTTGTTGAGACTCCAGCCATTTGACAATATTTTCGATGTCCCTTGTTGCCATTTCGACCTGCCACTGTAGGGTTTCAATCAATCTTTTTAATTGCCATGCTTGTTCAAGTGTAGCATCTTGTTCGTTGTAAGAGAGGAGGTGGGGGTTGGTGAGGAGTGTTAGGGAGGTGTAGTAGTCAAGGGGCTCAGCAAATAAATTGTATTGAAGGATGAGGGTGGCGAGGCATCAGCTGACATTTTCGAGAGCAGTGTTTCAAGGCCGGACAACAACAGGGTGGGTGAGCTGGGTGATGGGGGTGGCAAGTTTGGTGGGGTGGACATGGAGATCCTTGTCCTTGATGATGGTGGTGGTGGTCATGAAGACCTTGATGGGTGGTCTTCATTGTAGGTGGCGAGGGAGGGGTTGACACGCCAGTGGGCACTGGTGAGGAAGGCAATGGTGAGGACATAGAGGATGATGACAAAAGACAACATTTTTGATGGTGGCAGATAGGTTGTTAAGGCTATGCTGGAATTGGGTGTTATTTATAGTGTTGACTCAGGTTTTGGTGTCGGACACTGGGAATTCAATCTTCCATGAATAGGAGATCCTCCCATGGATCCTGATCTGATCTATCATCTGTCGCAGCATTGTCTAGTTCTCTGGCAAGGGTACAAAGTAATTCCGCATCTAGGAACAGGGATCTAAGGGTGTTTTGACATGTGGGAATTAGGGGATTACTGAAAACGACTTTTTGAGGGAACAAGTTGAAGAGGTATCTGGCCTTGAAGACATCATTTTTGCTTCTTGCAAAGTTTCAATAGCTTAACCAATTGTCAATGGTAGCAGTAGTGTTCAATATTTGCCAGATTTTATCATGCTTCTGATTTTGAATTAGGGTTGACCAGACAGGTGGAATGTTTAGTTGATGATGTTCCTTAGGGCATGTAGATGCTTGGGGTCTGTGTTGAATGCAAACAACGTGACGGACTGTTGGTGCTCCACTGGGATGAGAATGTCATCTTCAAAAGGAATTATGAGAGTGTGGGTCCAGGAAAAATACATGACGTGGATTCCCACAGTTCTTCTGGTTGATAGCGTAGCATGAATGGGGGGTGGCATGTCATTTATTTATGAGATGGGTTTGCTTCAAGTATGTGCAGTTGAAATATCATGTCATAATGGTATTTACAATCGTCATCTCTTCTTATATTGTTGAAGGATTTCCGCAGCATTGCTCAGGTTGCATTTGGGTTCCCATGAGTTGTCATTTGGTCTGTATCCCTTCCATTTTGCTAGGTAATGATATTCTGCACCACATTGTCAGTGCGTGAGAATTGCTTCTACTTCAAATTCTTCTTGTCCATTTATGACATCAGGAGGTGGTTTCACATAGTTCAGTCTGTGTATGTCTGTCTCCTTGTAGGGCATGAGAAGCAAGGCATGAAACATGGGGTGAATTTGCCATTGTTTCAGGAGTTTTAGTTTGTACATTACTGGTCCCATGACTTGTTCAATTACAAAGGGTCCTTCTCATTTCGGTGCTAGGTTCTTTGATTCATATGGAAGGCGCAGGTTCCTGTTGTCAAGCCAGACTTTGTTGCCTTTTTCAAGTTTAATTGACTTGTCTCTGTTTCGAGCAGTGACCATCTGTCGAGCTAATTCATGTGCTGCTAGCACTTCTTGTCTTGCTTTTTGTAGCAATTGTAAGCAATTCTCTGTGGCAGGAGTATTCATTCTGATCAAAGCTGTTGGAATAGCAATTGGATCTGTTCCATACATTAGTCAAAATGGGGATGTTTTCACAGTATCATGATATCAGTTATTGTGTGTGAATTCTGCAATGGGAAGGAATGATTTCCATTTATGGGGTTCATTTGTACAGAACATCCAGAGATATATTTCAAGTTCCTGGTTGACTCATTCTGTTTCTCTGTCAGTTTGAGGGTGATATGTGGTGCTCATCCTGTGATCGATTCTCAATGCTTTACGAATTTCCTGGAAGACCTTCGCTGCAAACTGGGGACCTTGGTAAGAGATGAGGATATCAGGGAGTCCGAATTGTTTGAAAATTTCCAAAATATAGATGTCTGCTGTTCTGAGGGCATCAATAGTTTTCTTGCAGGGTGTGAAAATTACCCCCTTCATAAGACCATGGCCCACCATGACCAGAATAGAGTCAAAGCCATCCGAAATAGGTAGATCAGTGATGAAATCAAGTGTGACTTGTTGGAAAGGGTGAGTAGATTTAGACGGGATTGGATGTAATGAAGGAGTGTTTGGGTGGGTATTGACCTTCATTTGTTGACATAGGGCACAGCCCTCGACCCACTGTCTTGTTTGCCTAGCCATTCCTGGCCACCAATAGTCTCGTTTCAGAAGTTCTAATGTTTTGAATCAGCCAGGGTGTCCAGAAGAAGGTGTTTCATGGGTGTCTTTAATTAGCAAAGTGTGAAGATCCATTTGATCAGGGATATAGGTCTTCCCTTGATAGTAGACAATACTATCAACATGTGTCCAATCCTGCAGTTTTGATTTGATTGGTGGAGCGCAATGTGTCTGAGTTACTTCAACTAAAATTCGACCAAAATCATTGGTTGCCATTGCTTTCTTAATTGTTTTGGCCAAGTTATCATTAATGAGCCTAATGAAGCACTCTGAGGGAAGGACCACTGTGTCATCCTGATGTTCTGAATTTTCCATGTGGTCAGGCTGGTGGGAGAGCATGTCAGCTTCGAACATCTTTGTCCCAGGTACATGCTCAATTCTTAGATCAAACTCTGATAGAAATGAGGACCATCAAGCTTGTTGAGGGGTAAGTCTTTGAGCAGTTCAGTAATGTGACAAATTCTTGTGATCACAATGGACCATGAGTGTATGAGGTGATCCATGAAGAAGATGTCTCCATGTTGCTAATCCTTTAATGATTGCTAACAGTTCTCAGTTGTAAATTTGATAATTCTGTTCTGTAGGGGTCAGGGCATGGGAAATGAATCCACAGGGATGAAGTGCTCCATTCATGTCGGCTTGTTTTAATACTGCTCCTATAGCTTTATTTGATGCATCTGTTTGCAAGATGAATGGTTTAGATGGGTCAGGCATCTGTAATATGGGCATAGAAGCAAATTGAGATTTGAGGGTATCGAAAGCAGTTTGTTGTTCTGTGGTCCATGCAAATTCTTTGGTTTTCTTTGTTAAATCGGTCAATGAGGGTATCGAAAGCAGTTTGTTGTTCTGTGGTCCATGTAAATTCTTTGGTTTTCTTTGTTAAATTGGTCAAGGGTTTCGCAATTGCCAATGAACTGATGATAGAAGTTTCCAAAACCAAGGAAAGATCATACTTGTTTGACAGTGGTGGGTGTTGGCCAGTCTGCAATTCCAGCAAGCTTTACTGGGTCCATTTGTATGTGTCCAGGTGTGATGATCATTCCTAGAAACTCAACTTCTTGTATGCCAAATTTGCATTTTTCTAATTTCAGGAACAGATCCTTTTCTTGTAATTGAATAAGTATGTGCTTTGTTCGATCTTCTAGTTCACCTTTTGTATTTGCACAAATTAGAATATTGTCCATGTAGATGACTAGCCATCCCTCATTTATCATATCCTGGAAGTATTCATTCATCATTGTTTGGAATGTTGAAGGGGAATTACAGAGTCCAAAAAACATGACAGTTGGTTTGTATAGGCCTTGGTTGGTGATAAATGCAGCCTTCCATTCATTGCCTTCCTTGATGCAGACATTGTTGTATCCCCATCAAAGGTCTAGTTTTGTAAAATAATGGGCACCAGCTAGTTTCATCATTAAGTCGGATATTAAGGGCAAAGGGTATGCATTCTTGATTGTCCATTCGTTTAGGTAACAGCAATCTTGACAAGGCCTGAGCATGCCACTTTCTTTCTTTGAGACAAAGAAAAATGGTGATGCTTGGGGAGATTTCAATGGTCTAATGTATCTTTTTCCTAATTGCTCCTCAATCCATTCATCATTTGGCGATAATGGATATATCTTGCTGACTTTTGGTGAAAAACCTTGCTTCAATTCAATAGCATTGTTATGATTGATGTCCTCGACACAATTCGTTCTAAGTCGACAGTGACAAACAGAGTCTCGGTCTGTTCCCAGTCTACTGGACAAAGGTTCTGACGTCTAGTCTGATGATGACGAAGGACAGAGGAGGATGAGCACGATGACGAGAAGAGGAGCGCTCAAGATCGTTCAAAATGACGAGGGCAAGATTCGATTAAATTGGAACTAAGAAGAGAATGATACATGAGGGTTTATATACTTTAGAAAACAATGAAGACGAAAAAGGAAGGGAAGCTGTAATGACCTGAGAAAAGGAATGTGAAGTAATTACGAAAAGAGAGGCTGTCCATGCGCAGTAGATATGAGTAATGAGATAAAATAAGCCACTTGGCGATGTTGTCGATGTCTTTTGTGGCCGTTTCGACCCGCCATTGTAAGGTCTCGATTGACCTTTTTAGTTGCTGCGCTTGTTCGAGTGTGGCATCCCGTTCGTCATAGGAAAGGAGATGGGGGTCGGTTTGTAGCGTCAGGGCAGTGTAAACATCGAGGGGCTCAGCGAATAGGTTGTATTGAAGAACGAGGAGGGCGAGGGCGTTGCTGACATTTTCGAGGGCGGTGTTCCGGGGTCGGACGACGAGGGGGTGGGTGAGTTCGGCGATGGGGTTGGTGGGTTCGGCGGCGGGGAGGGCGAGTTCAGCGGGGTGGACATGGAGGTCCTCGTCATCGGTGGTGGTGGTGATGGTGGTGGTCACGAAGACCTCGAGGGGGCGGTCCTCATTGTAGGCGGCGAGGGAGGGATTGACGTGCCAATGGGCGCTGGCGAGGAAGACGATGGTGAGGACGTAGAGGACGACAATGAAAGACAACATTTCTTTTCTTTGATGAGTGGGTTGGTTGGAGCTGTGCTGAAATCGGGTATTGTTTTTATAGTATAAACTCTGGTCTTGGTGTCGGACACTGGGAATTCGTCTCTACATGAATAGGAGATCTTCCCATGGATCTGGATCCGACCTATCACCTATAGCTACCTTTTCTAGTTCTTTATTGAGGGTATAAAGTAATTCCGCGTCTAGAAGCATTGATCTGAGGGTTTTCTGATGCGTAGGAGCGAACGGGTTCCTGAAGACGACTTTTTGGGGAAACAGGTGATAGAGGTACATGGCCTTGAAAACGTCGTCCTTACTTTTTGCGAAGTTTCGATAGCTTAACCAGTTATCAACGGTAATGGCAGCATTCAATATTCGCCAGATCTCGTCATGTTTCTGGTTTCGAACTAGGGTCGGCCAGACGGGTGGAGTGTTTAGTTGATGGCGTTTCTTAGGGCATGTGGATATTCGGGGTCCATGTCTGATACAGACAATACGATGAATTGACGGCGTTCTAGTATGATGAGAACGTCATCTTCGGAAGGAATGATGAGNTTTGTACAGAACATCCGGAGATATATCTCAAGCTCCTGATTGACTCGCTCTGTTTCGCCATCGGTTTGAGGGTGATATGCTGTGCTCATCCTATGATCGATTCTTAATGCTTTGCGAATTTCTTGGAAGACTTTTGCTGCGAATTGAGGGCCTCGGTCAGAGATGAGGACGTCAGGAAGTCCAAATCATTTGAAGATTTCAGAAATATAGATGTCTGCTGTTCCGAGGGCGTCGATAGTTTTCTTACAAGGTGTGAAAGTTACCCCCTTCGTAAGGCCATGGTCCACCGTGACCAGGATAGAGTCAAAGCCTTCTGAAATAGGTAGATCGGTGATGAAGTCGAGTGTAACTTGTTGGAATGGACGAGTAGATTTGGACGGAATTGGGTATAATGCTGGAGCATTTGGGTGAGTATTGACTTTCATTTGTTGACATAGAGCGCAGCCTTCGACCCATTGTCTAGCTTGTCTAGCCATTCCTGGCCACCAGTAGTCGCGCTTTAATAGTTCTAATGTCTTAAACCGACCAGGATGTCCAGACGAGGGTGATTCATGGATGTCCTTAATTAATGATGTGCGAAGATTCATCTGATCAGGTATATAGGTCTTCCCTTGATAATAGACAATGCCATCAATGTGCGTCCAATCTTGTAATTTGGATTTTATTGGTGGGGCACGATGTGTTTGAGTTACTTCGACCAAAATGCGACCAAAGTCGTCAGTTGCCATTGCTTTCTTAATTTCGCTGGCTAAATTGTCGTTAATGAGTCGAATGAACCGTTCTGCTGGGAGGACTACTATATCATCTTGTTGTTCTGAATTTCCCATGTGATCGGGTCTGCGAGAGAGTGCATCAGCCTCAAACATTTTCGTCCCAGGTACATGCTCGATCCTTAGGTCGAATTCTGATAAAAATGATGACCATCGCGCTTGTCGAGGGGTAAGTCTGGCATTTGTAATACAGGCATCGAGGCGAAGCGGGATTTGAGGTATCAAAGGCTGTCGCTCGTAGTCCATGTAAATTCCTCTGTTTCTTTGTAAATGGTAAGGGTTTTGCGATTGCAGCGAAATTGCCAATAAAAACGATGATAAAGTTTCCAAATCCCAGGAAAGATGTACTTGTTAACAGTAGTTGGTGTAGGCCATTCTGCGAATTCCAGCGAGTTGACTGGGTCCATTTGTATTGTCCAGGTGTGATGATCATTCTAGAAACTCAACTTCTTGTAGCCAATTTGCATTTTCCAATTCAGGAATAACAATTTTTCTTGTACAACGAAAGTATGCTTTGTAGATCTTTCTAATTCCTTTTGTGTTTGCGCAGATAAAATTCTCCATGTAAATTGACAAGCCATCCTCGTTTATCATATCCCAAGTATTGTTCATCATGGTTGAAAGTCAGGTGATTACAGAGTCAAAGAAACATGACAGTTGGTTCATAAATCCTCGATTGGATGAACGCTGCTTCCATTCATCTCTTCTTTAATGCAAATTGTTGTACCCCCATTGGAGGTCTAATTTTGTGAAATATTGGGCACCAGCTAGTTTCGTCATTAAGTCAGATACCAAAGGTAAAGGGTATGTGTTCTTTGATTGTCCATTCATTTAGATAACGGTAATCTTGGCATGGTCACAGTGCCCTGCTTTCTTTCTTAGAAACAAAGAAGAATGGTGATGCTTGGGGGGATTTTGACAGTCTGATATATTTTTTCCCTAGTTGTTCCTCAATCCATTCATCAAGTGATGATTGTTCTTTTGGCGATAATGGGTATATCTTGCTAACTTTTGGCGAGAAACCCTGTTTTAACTCAATGGCATGGTCCCATAATCGACTAGAAGGGAAGCGCTCTGATGCTGCTTTTTCAAATACCGATTCCCAGTGTTTATAGATATCTGGGAGTATAGTTGGTGGGTCTTTGTTTATCTTCTGATGTTCTAGTGCTTGCGAGGTAGATGTTTTTACTCTGATCCAGTATTCGTCTTCTCCCCATTGTTTAGTGTCAAGCACCATCTGCCATATTGTTTTCGGTCTTCTTTCTTCATTAATAAAATGAATTGTCTTATTTCTCCAATCAATTGTCAGATTATTTTCTTCCAGCCAAGGTATTCCAAGTATTAACTTCTGATCACTGAGCTTAGTGATAAGAAATCGATTACTGTGGTTTTTGCCTTCAATCAAGTAATGGATTAGGACATAATGCGTGATCATTCCATTAAGATTAATTGTTCCATCAGCGTTTCAAACTTTGATTGGTTGTTTAAGTTTTTCTTTGATTAAGTTTAGCATTATTTCATCATCGATGAAGTTTCCTTCAGCTCCACAATCGATTAGAGCAGAAGTTTCAGCAGGTAGGTTGGGTGATTGAATGGTAATAGAAATTCATTTGTTATTGTTTGATTTTACTATTACAGAGTCGAGTGCTAACTGTTCAAGTCCATTGTTTATGGAGGTATCAACTGCTGTCTGATGCCTCCAGATTAAAAACCCTCTTCTTCAAGCTGATTAAACATATCCAAGCGCTCGCTGCTGGGCATTGCTTTGATCATCACCCTGATCTTCTTTGCATCAGATTCCGGTTCTTTTGTTTCTTCAGTGACTGATTGGATGTTTTTGTTCTGAAATGAGGATGTTGATGGGGACTGATTTTTACGTTTAGGGCAATCCCTGGAGATGTGTCCTTGTGTTCCACATCTGAAACACTTCCCTGTCTTCCTGTATTCTTCTTTCTGCCAGGATTGCCCTAAACGTAAAAAATCAGTCCCCATCAACATCCTTTTTCAGAACAAAAACATCCGATCAGTCCGAGAAAGAAAGAAACCGAATCCGATGCAAAGAAGATCAGGGCGATGATCAAAGCAATGCCCAGCAGGAACGCTTGGATATGTTAATCAGCTGAAGAAGAGGTTTTTAATCCGGAGCAATCAGACAGCAGTTGATACCTCCATAAACAACGGACTTGAACAGTTAGCACTCGACTCTGTAATAGTAAAATCAACAATAACAAATGAATTTCTATACCGTTCAATCACCCAACCTACCTGCTGAAACTTCCTGCTCTAATCATTGTGGAGCTGAAGGAAATTTCATTGATGATGAATAAGCTAAACTTATCAAAGAAAAACTTAAACAACCAATTAAAGTTCGAAACTCATGGAACAATAATCTAATGGAATGATCAGCATATTCCTAATCATTACTCATTGAAGCAAAAACCCACAGTAATCAATTCTTATCACTAAGCTCGCGATCAGAAGTTAATACTTGGAATCCTTGGCTGGAAAAATAATCCACAATTATTGGAGAAATAAGACGATTCATTTTATATGAAGAAAAAAAGACCAAAAACAATATGGCAGATGGCACTTGACACAAACATGGGGAGAAGACAATATTGGATCAGAGTAAAAACATCTACCTCACAGTGCCTAGAACATCAGAAAGATAACAAAGACCCACAACATACTCCCAGATATCTATAACAACTGGGAATCGAGTATTTGAAAAACAGCATCAGAGCTTCCCTTCTAGTCATTATGGGACCATGCATTGAGTTAAAACAGGGTTTCTCACCAAAAGTTAGCAAGATATACCATTATTGCCCAAAAGACAAATCATCACTTGATGAATGGATAGGAACAACTAGGAAAAAAATATCAAGACCTCAAAATCCCCCAAGCATCACCATTCTTCTTGTGTCTAAAAAGAAAGCGGGGCACTGACCATGCCAAGATTACCATTATCTAAATGAATGGACAATCAAAACACATACCCTTACCTTGGTATCTGACTTAATGACGAAACTAGCTGGTGCAAATATTTCACAAATTAGACCTCAATGGGTACAACAACATTGCATAAAAGGAGAAATGGGAAAGCCGATTCATCGCCAATCGAGGTATATGAACCAACTGTCATGTTCTTGGACTCTGTAATTCACTCTTGACATTTCAAACCATGATGAAAATACTTGGGATATGATAAACGAAGGGATGGCTAGTCAATTTACATGGATGATATTCTATCTGTGCAAACACAAAAAGGAATTAGAAGATCATACAAAATGCATACTTCATTGATTACAGAAAATGATCTATTCCTGAAATTGGAAAAATGCAAATTGGCATACAAGAAGTTGAGTTTCTAGAATGATCATCACACCTGGACAATACAAATGGACCCAGTCAAACTCGCTGGAATCCAGAATGGCCTACACCAACTACTGTTAAACAAGTACATCTTTCCTAGGATTGGAAACTTTTATCTCGTTTTATGGCAATTTCGCTGCAATCGCCAAAACCTTAACCACTTAACAAGAAAACAGAAGAATTTACATGGACACAGAGACAAACACCTTTGATACCCTCAAGTCCGCTTCGCCTCATGCCTGTATTACAGATGCCAGACCATCCTAAACCATTCATCTTGCAAACAGATGCATCAAATAAAGCAATGAGGCAGTATTAAAACAAGCAGACACAAATGGAACGCTTCACCTTGTGGTTTATTTCACACACCCTAATGCCAAGGAACAAAACTATCAAATCTATGATCAGAATTATAGCAAATCGTTAAAGGACTGGCAACATGGAGACATCTTCTTCATGGTTCTCCTCACACGCTAACTATTCATTGTGATCATAAAAACTTGTCATACTATCCCGCCCAAAGACTCACCCTCGACAAGCGCGGATGGTCATCATTTTATCAGAATTCACCTAAGGATCGAGCATGTACCTGGACGAAAATGTTTGAGGCCGATGCACTCTCTCACAGACCAGATCAATGGGAAATTCGAACAAACAAGATGACATAGTAGTCCTCCGGCAGAGATGGTTCATTCGACTCATAATGAAATTAGCCAAATTAAAGAAAGCAATGGCAACTGACGACTTTGGTCGTATTTTGGTCGAAGTAACTCAACACATCGTGCTCGCCGATTAAATCTAAATTACAAGATTGGACCATATCGATGGCATTGTCTATTATCAAGGGAAGACCTAATACCTGATCAGGCGAACTCGCACATCACTAATTAAAGACACCATGAATCACCTTCATCTGGACATCCTGGTCGATTTAAGACGTTAGAGTTATTAAACGCGATTACTGTGGCCAGGAATGGCTAGGCAAACTAGCTGGTCGAAGGCTGCCGCTTATGTCAACAAATGAAAGTCAATAACTCATCCAAAGCTCCAGCATTATTACCAATTCCGTCCAAATCCCACTCGCCCTTTCCAACAGGTTACACTTCACTTCATACCCGATCTACCCATTCTAGAAGGCTTTGACTCATCCTGGTCACGGTGGACCATGGTCTTATGAAGGGGTAACTTTACACCCTGTAAGAAACTATTGACGCCCTCGAACAGCAGACATCTATAATTTCTGAAATCTTCAAAGTTTGACTCCTGACGTCCTCATCTCTGATCGAGGCCCCAATTCGCAGCAAAGGTCTTCTCAAGAAATTCGCAAAGCTTGAAGAATGATCCATAGGATGACCACAGCATATCACCCTCAAACCGATGGCAGAAACAGAGCGAGTCAACAGGAGCTTGAAATATATCTCCGATGTTCTGTACAAACGAACCCCACAATGGAAATCATTCCTTCCTATTGCAGAATTTGCGCACACAAACCGATATAACAACACTGTTGAAGCATCCCCATTTCGACTAATGTATGGAACAGATCCAATCGCCATTCCAACAGCCTCAACAGAATGAATTACACCCGCTGCTGAAACCGCCTACAACTGCTACAGAAAGCAAGACAAGAAGCGCTAGCGCGCACATGAACTAGCCGACAAATGTGCCGCTCGAAACCAGAGACAAATCAATTAAACTTTGAAAAGGCGAAAAGTCTGGCTTGACAACAGGAACCTGCGCATTCCATATGAGTCAGAAGAACTAGCACCGAAACGAGAAGGACCCTTTGTAATTGAACAAGTCATGGACCAGTGACATACAAACTGAAACTCCGAAACAATGCGATTCACCCTGTGTTCATGCTCCACTTCTCACCATAAAAGAAAGGATATTACATGGACCAATTATGTGAAACCCCTCCTGATGTCATAAAAGACAGAAGAATTTGAAGTTGAAGCAATTCTCACACACGGCGATGGCCAGGTACCATTACCTATGAAATGGAAGGGTAGACCAAACGACAACTCTGGACCGAGCGCAACCTAAGTAATGCTGCGGAAATCCTTCAACAATATAAAGAAGAGGAGACGGTTGTAGGAAACGCCTTCATGACACGATATTTCACACCACATACTTGAAGCAAACCCACCTCATAAAACAAGGACATTGCCGCCCCCCACTGCTATGCCATCAACCGAAAGAACTGTGGGAATCTACGTCACGTATTTTCCTGGACCCACGCTCTCATCCATTCCTTCGAAGACCGTTCTTCATCATACTAGAACGCGTCAATTTCATCGTATTGTCTGTATCAACATGGACCCCGAATATCCACATGCCCTAAGAAGCCATCAACTAACACTCCACCCGTCTGTTGACCCTGGTCGAAACCAGAAACAGACGAGATTGGCGAAATTGAAACGCTGCCATCACCTTGATAACTGGTTAAGCTATCTGAAATTTCGCAAAATAAGGACGACGTTTTCAAGTCCATGTACCTCTATCACCTTTTCCCAAAAGTCGTCTTCAGGAAACCCGTTCGTCCCTACATCAGAAAACTTAGATCAATGCTTCTGACGCGGAATTACTTTATACCCTCAATTAAAGAACTAGAAAGGCAGCTATAGCGATAGTCATATCCGTGATCCATGGGAGATCTCCTATTTCATTGTAAAATCGAATTCCACCGTCCACACCACCAGTTTAACTATAAAAAAACGATACCCAATCTCAGCACCGCTCCAACCAAACCCATCTACAAAAAATGTTGTCCTTCGCTTCGTCCTCTACTCCTCACCTCGTCTTCCTCCAGGCCCACTGGCCGTAACCCTCCCTCGCCCCTACAAGAGCGCCCCCCTCGAGGTCTCGTGACCACCACCATCACCCACCGACGACGAGGACCTCCAGTCCACCCCGCCTCGCCCCCCCGCCGAACCCACCACTCCCATCCCGACCTCACCCACCCCCTCGTCGTCCAGCCCTGGAACACGCTCCTCGAAAAACGAGCATGCCCTCGCCCTCCTTGTCCTCCATACAACCTATTCGCGAAGCCCCTCCGTGTTACACACCCTACGACTCACAACCGACCCCATCTCCTTCCTACGACGAACGGGACGCACGCTTGAAACAAGCCGGCACTAAAAAGGTCATTGAGACCTTACAATGGCGGTCAAAAACGGCCCAAAAGAATCGAAAATCACCAAGTGGCTGAGGTCACGGCAAGACCATGGCTGATCCTCTGGCTGTAGAAAGTGGTGACTTCTCGCATACGAAGGGGTAATGTAGTGATGATTGCAATAACGACTTCTTATTTTTACTATACTCATATTACTGCGCATGGACCAGCCTTCTATTTTCGGTAACTACCTTCACATTTCCTTCTCAGGTTGTTACAGCTTCGTTCTTTTTTTCTCATTTCTCTAGAAACGTATATAAAACCTCATGTATCGTTCTCTCTTTAGTTCCAATTTAATCGAATCCTGCCCTCGTGTTTTTGAACGATCTGAGCGCTCCTCTTCTCATCATCGCGCTGTTAAGATCGATGTCCTCGAACGATTCGTTCTAAGTCGACAGTGACAAACAGCAGTCTCGGTCTTTCCCAGTCTACTGGACAAAGGTTCTGACATCTAGTCTGATGATGACGAAGGACAGAGGAGGATGAGGCCACGACGATAGAAGAGGAGCGCTCAAGATCGTTCCAAAACAACGAGGGCAAGATTCGATTAATGGAAACTAAAGAAAGAGACGATACATGGAGGTTTATATACGTTTCTAGAGACAATGAGATGAAAAAGGAAACGAAGCTGTTAACAACCTGAGAAAGGAAATTTGAAGGTAGTTACGAAAAATAGAAAGGCTGTCATGCGCGAGTAGATATGAGTTAAAATAAGGAACGTCCGTTACGTGCAATCATCACCATAACATTACCCCCTTCGTATGCCGAGAAGTCACCGACTTCTACCAGCCAGAGGTGTCCAGCCATGGTCTTGCCGTGACTCAAGCCACTTGGGATGTTTCGATGTCTTTTGCGGCCGTTTCGACCCGCCATTGTAAGGTCTCAATTGACCTTTTTAGTGCCGCGCTTGTTCAAGCGTGGCGTCCCTGTTCGTCGTAGGAAAGGAGATGGGGTCGGTTTGTAGTGTGAGGGTGGTTGTAACATCGAGGGCTCGGCGAATAGATTGTATTGGAGGACGAGGAGGGCGAGGCTTGTGACGTTTTCGAGAGGCGGTTGTTCCGGTGGACGAGACGGGGGTGTTGAGTTCGGCGATGGAGTGGTGGGTTCGGCGGCGGGAAGGCGAGTTTGGCGGGTGGACGTGGAGGTCCTCGTCGTCGGTGGTGGGTGATGTGTGGTCACGAAAGACCTCGAGGGGCAGGTCCTCACTGTAGGCGGCGAGGATGGTTACGTGCCAGTGGCACTGGCGAGGAAGACACGGTGAGATGTAGAGGACGACGACGAAAGACAACATTTTTCTGTTAAGATGGGTTGGTTGGAGCGGTGCTGAGATTGGGTATCGTTTTTTATAGTGTAAACTCTGGTCTTGGTGTCGGACGGTGGGAATTCGACTTTACATGAATAGGAGATCTTCCCATGGATCAGGATCCGACCTATCGCCTATAGCTGCCTTTTCTAGTTCTTTATTGAGGGTATAGAGTAATTCTGCGTCCAGAAGCATTGATCTAAGGGTTTTCTGATGCGTAGGAGCGAACGGGTTCCTGAAGACGACTTTTTGGGGAAACAGGTGATAGAGGTACATGGACTTGAAAACGTTGTCCTTACTTTTTGCGAAATTTCGATAGCTTAACCAGTTATCAACGGTAGTGGCAGCGTTCAGTATTCGCCAAATCTCGTCGTGTTTCTGGTTTCGAACCAGGGTCAACCAGACGGGTGGAGTGTTTAGTTGATGGCATTTCTTAGGGCATGTGGATATTCGGGGTCCATGGCTGATACAGACAATACGATGAATTGACGGCGTTCTAGTATGATGAGAACGTCGCCTTCGAAAGGAATGATGAGAGCGTGGGTCCAGGAAAAATACGTGACGTAGATTCCCACAGTTCTTTCGGTTGATGGCATAGCAAGAATGGGGGGCAGCATGTCGTTTGTTTATGAGGTGGGTTTGCTTCAAGTATGTGTGATTGAAATATCGTGTCATGAAGGCGTTTCTACAACCGTCTCCTCTTCTTATATTGTTGAAGGATTTCCGCAGCATTACTTAGGTTGCGCTCGGGTTCCCATGAGTTGTCATTCGGTCCGTTACCCCTCCATTTCACTAGGTAATGGTACCCTGCCGCCACGTCGCCGGTGTGTCGAGAATTGCTCTCAAACTTCAAATTCTTCTTGTCCTTTATGAACATCAGAGGCGGTTTCACATAATTGGTCCATGTATATCCATTTCTTTATATGGTGTGAGAAGTGAGCATGAAACACAGGGTTGAATTCGCCATTGTTGCGGAGTTCAGTTTGTATGTCACTGGTCCCATGACTGTTCAATTACAAAGGTCCTTCTCGTTTCGGTGCTAGTTTCTTCGACTCATATGGATATGCGCAGGTCTGTTGTCAAGCCAGACTTTAGTCGCCTTTTCAAGTTAATTGATTTGTCTCTGTTCGAGCGTGCACCATTTGTCAGCAGCTAGTTCATTGCTGCTAGCGCTTCTTGTCTTGCTTTCTGTAGCATTGTAGGCGGTTTTCAGCAGCGGGTGTATTCATTCTGATTGAGGCTGTTGGAATGGCGATTGGATCTGTTCCATACATTAGTCGAAATGGGGATGCTTTCACAGTGTCCGGATATCGCGTTTTGTGCGCAAATTCTGCGATAGAAGGAATGATTTCCATTTGTGGGGTTCGTTTGTACAGAACATCCGGAGATATATTTCAAGCTCCTGGTTGACTCGCTCTGTTTTCGCCATCCGGTTTGGGTGATATGCTGTGCTCATCCATGATCAATTCTCAACGCTTTGCGAATTTCTTGAAAGACTTTTGCGCGAATTGGGCCTCGATCAGAGATGAGACGTCAGGAAGTCCAAACCGTTTGAAGATTTCAGAAATATAGATGTCTGCTGTTCCGAGGGCGTCAATAGTTTTCTTACAGGGTGTAAAAGTTA
>JAENRT010000020.1:4877-123771 GCA_032173475.1 Amanita phalloides | reverse complement strand
TGAGTGACCAATACCAGAGGGTGAAAGCATTATTGGCTTGTTCAGTATCATGTTGTGGGGATATGGATGAGTATGTGTTTTGTAGATTGCTTGTCCCACACATTAGAGCAAATGATGAACTTGGATCAAAGTTGAAAATCACAAAATCTTACTATGATGATGAAAATATCAAATTTGCACATGTCTTTTACTGTGTTGGCAATTGGGATGAATTAGAGCAGCTGCTTATGGAAGCAGCAGACCAAAGGAAGGCAAAATTTGGATCAAACAATCCACATGTGCTGGTTATCATGGCCAATTTGGCATTCACATACAGTAAGCAGGGAAAGTGGGATGATGCAGAGGAACTGCAGTTGGATGTGTTAAAGGCACATAAAGCAAAACTTGGACCAGACCATCCAGATACACTGACCATCATGGCCAATTTGGCATGCACATACAGGGATCAGGGAAAGTGGGATGATGCAGAGGAACTGGAGTTGGATGCATTTGAAGGCATGGAAAACAAAACTTGGACCAGGCCATCCAGATACACTTCGCATCATGTCTAATTTGGCATGCACATACTGGAATCAGGGAAAGTGGGATGATGCAGAGGAACTGCAGTTGGATGTGTTGAAGGCATGCAAAACAAAACTTGGACCAGACCATCTGCATGTGCTGGTTATCATGGCCAATTTGGCATGCACATACAGGAATCAAGGAAAGTGGGATGATGCAGAGGAACTGCAGTTGGATGTGTTGAAGGCACGCAAAACAAAACTTGGACCAGACCATCCAGATACACTGAGCATCATGTCCAATTTGGCATCCACATACAGAAATCAGGGAAAGTGGGATGTGGCCATAGTGGCCATAGGGCTGGTAGAAAAGATATACATGCTGTGTAGTCCTATGGTAGCACTATGGTAGACTACAGCAGCTACTACAGCCACATACTCCATATTATGTCATCAGTTATACTATATTTCATATTATGTCATCATCAATTATATATTTATATAAGTAAATTAAAGTAATACATGATCATAAATAACTTGCACATTGTCAGGATTGAACTCACAACCTTAGAGCACAGCTGTTGCCATAAACCATTACACCAAACTGCCATTGTCATCTTGGCTACAAAAACACTTATATCCTATATCCTCTGGAATGGACTTAGTCTTGAAACCACTTTCACTCAACTAAATCCTAATTTCCGAGCCAGATTCTACAAATCCAGGCTTGTGTAAGTGACAATAGTTGTAGTACAGACGAAGGCGCACAACTTTTGTCACTGGTAGGAACTATTCCAACCAGTGGTTCCTAAGTTATTCGTGTTTAGCCATTTGCAAACAGCTGCAGTTCTTCCTTGTAGGGCATAAGGAGTGCTGCATGAAACACTGGATGAATTCACCATTGGCTTGGTAATTTTAGTCTATATGTCACTGGTCCTAGAACTTTTTCTATAGAGAACAGTCCTTCCCATTTAGGGGCGAGTTTTCATGTTTCATATGGTATCCAGAGATTCCTGGAATCTAACCATACTTTGTCACCTTCTTTGAAGGGTTTAGAGTGGTGCATGGTGTGTTGTGTCATTTTTAACCATGCTAGTTCATGTGCAGCTAGCACTTCTTCTCTTACTTTGTGTAGCTGTTTCAGATGTGCATCTGCAGTGGGCACATTGGTGCGCTTTACTACTTCTGGTAGCGCTACAGGGTCTGTTCCATACATAAGGTGAAACAGTGTTTGTTTCAGCTCTTGATGGGTGTGTTGATTATGTGCAAATTTGGTGATGGGTAGAATTCTGCTCCAGTTGGCTATGTCATAGGCGCAGAATATGCGGAGATAGATTTCAAGTTCCTGATTTAGGCATTCAGACTGTCCATCAGTCTGTGGATGAAATGCTGTGCTCATGCAATGCTTGATCTTGAGCGCACTTGTTATCTGTTACAACCCATGTGAACATTTTTATTTTCTTATGTCAGCACCTTCCTTTCCTGACTACCTATGCATCGCCACTTCATCTCTATGATTATGCAATGTCACTGCTCACATAAGCATGACCCTTTTACTTATGCCATATGCTTACCATTGTTTTGTTCCTATGACGTCACTATGATATCACTAATGACGCATTATGATCTCATAGCTATGATATCACTTCTCTAACATGTTCATTACCTTTTACAGACAGTAGGTTCATGTATAAATACGAGAGTTTGTCTTAGGTTGAACCTTAAGTTTGACTTAGCTTGTAATACACAAGTTACATCTCTGGGAACTCCTAGTTCTGGTGAGATTGTCAAAGTCATTGTTCAAGTGCTCTCATCTGCCTCACTTGTCTCAAGCCTGAGTCTCCTTCATCAGACTTAGCGCTGTCTACTCAATCACGTTTTGCCAGACTCTACATTGTTATTGTCTCAGACAATCCTTGTGGCATAATGTCATTGATTAGATTGGATGATGACTCATCATCATAACAATTTAATTCGAACTTACCAAGACAGCTCGAGTACCAGCTCATTAGCGCACAACTGTTGAACTTCCCAGACCAGTTGGTAACCAGACCCTATTCAAGATTTCAGGAGTATTCACCAGAGGAGCTCCACCACCCAATAAAGCTACTAGAGGGATCAGAGGAAACTACATTCTTGATGGACTTCAGATCTACAAGGATACCTGCGATCAGATCTGGAAATATAAATCAGACGATTCCTTCATTGCACCCAGTAACTTCTGGACACCACAAAAAGAGAATCGCCCACCCAACGGATCTCATAAATTCCAGAACCATTACTACCTCAAAGGAGTAGAAGTCGTATTTAACAGATCTAAATCGCATTGGACCTATTTCTCTGAAGGACAAGAAACATATTTAGAGGATGAAGCATTCCTAGGACCCTACTACGTACCTGGAGGGATCAACAACGTCCCTGAGCACCTCAGGACTGAATCTGCTGGAGAATCTTCCAGCAGAAAGGGGAAATTCCATGCACCCAGTGACTCGGATTCAGACTCGCTCAAAGGAGCAGATCTAGAAGAATCCAGTGACCTATTTGAGACTGCCCCATTTAAATCGTTTCAACAGGACTCAGAAACCATACAACCTAGTCCTTTACAGTTCATATCCTCATTAGGAAACACACCAAAACCCCTTCTATCTTTAGACCTTGCACAGCTGATCATTCCACCATTGCCAAAACAGGAACTGCCACATGAACCGCCAAAAGAACCAACTCCACCACCAGCATCTCCATCAGAACCACCACCCACACCACCTACACCCAGTACGCCAGACGTAGACATGGCTGATGCACAAGCAGACAACAATCACAGCATCAAGGGTCCTATGCCCACTAAATTCGAAGGCAATCGAAAATTAGCCGAGCTATTTATAAATGATTGCGAAATGTTCTTTTTTCTAAACACTGATTACAACACTGATCAGAAAAAAAATCATCTTCGCATTCATGAATATAACAGGCAATGCAGCTCAGTGGAAGCTCGCTAAAATCGAGGACCTTAATGAACAACCTGACTGGGGAACATGGGCTGCTTTCAAAGAAGCATTCCTATCCAATTGGAAACAAGTGGACAGCCCTGGGAGAGCAATGACAGAGTTATACAAAATCATGTGAATGCGGAAGAAGATGCCTATTTTAGTGTATATGGATAAGTTCAAAGAACTGATCAAGAAGTCTAAAATTAGAGAAGAAGCCACCATCACACCTCTATTCTCAGAAGGACTCCCCCCTGAATGCGTCCATCAGATCTTGATGCAGAACCCTGCAAATCTACAGGGATGGGTATGACACAGCCCAACGCTATGCAAACACCAAAAGCAGGCTAGGTGTTTTAGCTGGACTATCTACAGCAGGGAATGGAAGACCTTTGCCCAGACACAGAGATCCAGACGCCATGGATGTTGATGCTGTCATTATTGCTGCTCTTTCAAAAGAGGAAAGAGAACAACACATCAAAGAAGGATTGTGTTTCATATGTCACAAAGGGGGTCATCAATTGTCAAAATGCCCCATGAGGAGCCACACAAAGGGAACTGAAAGGAATGATTTAGAAAGGAGTAAAGAGTCAGACCCCGCTGTCACATCAGAGCCACCTCCACAGAACTGGAGGGTGACGAGGCTGAGGGGAACGAAGAAGAGTTAGAAGACACCAATGAGGACACCACAATGATGGCCATCAGAGTCTTGATGGCACATTTGTCTCCAGAAGATTGTCTCAATCTGCTAGCTGAACAGGAATTTTAACCAAGGGTCACACAACAGTGGATGTTGATCCTATTCCCTTGGATTCTATCTATATTTGCGGTGTAACAGTAAAATCTTTGACCAATAAGAAGATTTCCATCCCTATATCCATCAAGTCTGATAAACCCACTGAAACTGCCTTGGTTGACTGCAGAGCAGAAGGCCTGTTCATTAATGCATCCATTGCCCATAAATGGAAGCGTGTACCACTCAGACAATCCATCAAAGTCAGGAACATTGATGGATCAGAAAACAAAGCAGGAGAGATCACAGAAAGGTGTCTGGTCACCTTCAACATAACAACAAAAGTAATGACGCACTGGTTCTGGGTAATAATGCCAAATTGGCCATGATAACCAGCACATGTGGATTGTTTGATCCAAATTTTGCCTTCCTTTGGTCTGCTGCTTCCATAAGCAGCTGCTCTAATTCATCCCAATTGCCAACACAGTAAAAGACATGTGCAAATTTGATATTTTCATCATCATAGTAAGATTTTGTGATTTTCAACTTTGATCCAAGTTCATCATTTGCTCTAATGTGTGGGACAAGCAATCTACAAAACACATACTCATCCATATCCCCACAACATGATACTGAACAAGCCAATAATGCTTTCACCCTCTGGTATTGGTCACTCACATCTGATCTTGGTAACTGGTTCATGTTCCAGGAATGCACAAGTGGGTGCATGGAGTATAGCTCGTCATCACTACCCTTGACTAGAGAAAATGCAACCAAGACCTGCATGCCTGCTTTGAACTGTAACTCATCCCATTCAGCCTCTTCATTCAAGAACAAAATTTGGTTATCCAATAATGTTGCTGATAATGGAAATCCAAATTTTGCTTCTGCCTGAATGTCCATCTGCATATAATTCTTAGCAGCATTCTTGAATAATTGTTCTGGCACATTGACATGGTGGATGAATGCAAGGGTCTTTAAGAGTACAATAGCACTCTGAGCTGCAAGAGCCTTTGGGTCTGTATTCTGTGCCCTAGTCTCAATTTCTTGCATAGATATCTCCCATGTCCCATATGTAGAACTTCCATATTCTGATGCTCCCTTGAATTCAGGATCAGACATAAGTTTGTGCTTGTACTTGGAAAATAAGTCCAGATAATTATCAATGCTACATCCACAGGCATGAATGTATGATCCAGCTTGATCAATGGCAAGTGGGAGGCCTCCCAGCTCTAATATAAGCTGTCTGGCTGGCAATCCAATGTGCTCAGATGTCTCATCCTCTAGCATGGTAGACTTTAATAATAATGAAATACCATCCCTTTCTCCCATTTCAATGATTTCTGAAGAGTTTCTTCCTGTGGTAACCCTCTTCAGTAAGTGGTTTCTGCTTGTTATCAAAATATTTCCTCTATTCCCTGGTGGGAGGAACCTTTCAACTATATCAGGTCCCCCATCTGCATTATCATATACAACAAGCCAATTCTTTCTCTGAGAAATCCATTTGAGAGCAGATGCAGCTGAATTCATGGTTTCAGAAGGGGTATTGTTTACTTGAGCAATCTGCCTAAGGCTAAGATCAATGGTCTCTGTTGAAGAAGCATCAATCCAGAAAATGTTATCAGAAAACCTAAGTCATGTTGAAAAATGGTGATGACAGTTAAATTTATTCATGCACTCACAATTGAGCATTCTGTTCAATGAATTTGAGCACAATCTGAGTCTTACCAATCCCTCCCATACCATACAAGAGGAATGACTTTCTTTGCTGTCCTGAGTCAGAACTAAAATGGTCTTTCATCCTCTGGAGGTATGTATCATGACCTGTGAAAATGGCACTGGAATGTTTCATAGGGGGCAAAGATAGAACAGAAGAAGGAAAGGATAATTGGTTCAAGTTGATGATCTGGAGCCACTGGTGAGAACACTCATGTGCAGTCAAATAATTACTAACCAGATCCCCATGAACATCTGTGAATTGGCTACCTGTCACAACAAAGTTGTGTGAGCCAGAAAAGGAACCAGGTGTATGAGTTGTCATTCTCTAATAAATGCAGCTGAGTATTAGCAATAAGTCAACAACCTAGAAACATAGAAATACCGATCAGAAGTAGGTGGTGGTTGCAACACAAGAAGGAATGTCATATGTGTCACACTGGGAGTCCATGTCATCGGACCCCAAGGATCCGACATCGCGTCGGTTGATGACAGTCAGGGCTCGCATCGAGCATGAGAGGGATAGTAATAAATGCCTGGCGTTTCTTGGTGGCGAATTGCATGAAAGGGTGGTAAAGGAACAGATCATGGGCGCAGCGCAGCTGTGCATGTGACTCACTGGCCACGTAGAATTCGAAAGGAGATCTTTCAAACGAGCTTATAATCGTACTCAGAATTGGATAAATCTTGCAATCTTCCTCCATGAATAAAGTGGTTTTAGAGCTAGAAAGTGTAGAAGGGGCCTACATAAAGAGGAGCAAACGGTATTCGATTCATACCTGAACTGCCTGAAAACGGGCCCGCTTGAGCCATCGTTCGAGCGCTTTAAGAATGTTCGACTGATTGACGATCGCCACAGAATCCCTAACCGAGATCTCCCACCAAACCCTATGACCCCTCCCCGCCGGTCCTTGCCGTCCCCGCATTGCGCCCTTGTAGCGTACTTGGAGACACAAGTTAAACACATGTTCCCAACATGGCAAAAGAAATTTTCTATGGCAAGAGTTGACGAGAACGCCCAACTGAATCTCGTACTTGAAGGGAGGAGAGCAATAGACTGCATGTTCAAACGAACGGAAGAAGCGACGGCGGACGTTGAGAGTGGACCGGTAGAGATCACGGAGACGGTGGGCAATAACGAAGGGGCGGCCTGTATCGCCTATCCCCACATCCTCCCTCCACGAGCTCCCTCTGTCAAACACCTACCCCTCACTCCGTATCCACTGCCTCCCACCTTGGACATTCGCAAATTTTCCATACAAAACTCGATCCAGCACCGACGGGCCATGTGGTAGCAGTGTAGCACCCATGCGTGAGCGAGACGACAAAATGATACCCAGGACATCTCTGCCATTACCCATGTCCCACAAGGGTCTCCCTCACCAACGTCTGGCAGCTCGAACGCGGATGGGAGCCTTCTCTGCCCTCAAATACGTCGAGATTCCACATTTGTCGCATATGATGTTCTCGTCACCTTCGTCCGTGGTGGACCCAAGAAACGCTGAACATGTTGGGTTACAGCCATACATTCGCCTTTTGATTACGTATCCTACATCTACAAAGGTGAGCATGCTGAATGTCAAAGGTTTAATATGTCACAGTTTTCAAGCAGGTTCGCGGGGCATATCAAACAAGGCAATGTCTTGAACAGTTTTGATATCTTTGACAGGATCGCAACAGAAGCGTCAAGTAAGCCTTTTTTGACTTGAGACTAACGAACTTGAAACTTACACTTGTCCTAGAATTGGCATCTTACTACAAGAAATCAGACTGCCTGGTGAACTGGCCAAACACGCTTTGCACGCCGCGAACCCCCGCGTCGACCGCTTCAAACACTTCCTGTACGCCTTACTCGCCAGAGCTAGAGCCCAGGTGCCAGCGACTACGAATGAGACCACCCGCTCTTGACCCAGGCGTTTGGATGCGCAGCGGGGGTGATTCAACACGTTCCGACACCCTCTCTCGTCGACCAGGACTCGGACTCGCGCCCATCTCCTCTCCTCTCCCTACTGTGCCCACTTCCCCGACCGCCTGGACCGCCTGAGCCACACGTCCACCTCATCAAATCCATCCACCACTCCCCACTTTGGCAAGAATTGCGCGTTTGATCCTCTCATGCCTCAAATGCTCCCAGGGAACCTTAGGTGTAAGTGTATTGTTGATCTACTGCTGGTAATGATCTATATGGTGACTTGATGAGCAGAATCCGTTGTCAGCGTGACAGGTTCATGATTTGCGCTGTGCACCCTATTATTGACAGCGGAGATGGGGAATTCAAATTATACCCAGCAGTCTGGGTCACTATCGTGGACGCAGACGGCGGAGCGTTGCGAATTCCTGGAGCAGAATAGAAAGCTCAAGCATGGAGGTTCCGCACCTAACACAAAATGTAAAAAGAAAAGAAATCAAATAATCAAGAGGTCTCATGCATATTTAGGAAACCATTCCCGAAACCTAGGGTCTAACGAAGTACGAGTACGAGTAGTTCATAGGTACTCCTCGGAAACACTTTCGAGACGCCAATGACAGTAACCCCATGTTTGAGAACAGTAGTAGTTGGTGGTGTTTGTTGACCCCTGTAAATGGGCTCTCGTCATCCAGCCTGAGCGTGTTCCCACACGTCTCACAGAATTTGAGCGCATTCTCGGCCACTTCATACATCATTTTCTAGCAAATAGGACGGCACACGTTTCTTAATTGATGACGATGGTTCTAGAATTCATCAACCCGAACGACTCGCCAATGACATACGACAGGCTTACAAGACTCTGGATTCTGGCCACTCGACCGGGCAAGTGCATCTCGGACGTGCTGTTGCGCAACACAGTCGGAGAATGGTAGACGAGAATTTCCCTCAGAAACGAGGAAGCTCCTCAAATTAGGTTTTTGAGCGACTCCAGACGCGTTATTTGATGGCTTCTTCATCAAATTCGACAGCTACAAGCCTCTGTACCCCGAATACGAGAGAATACACGAGTCAGGCCACGCTGCTTACGGGCCTCATACCCTATGGTGGAGCTGGTGCACAAAAAACAATATCTATCACCTAAGGAGTGGAACGGAGAGCGGGCGAAATCGCAGTGTGTTTGGATGTTTTTCATGGAAGATGGTGACGACTTTCGATCCAATTCTTGGCTATTACGGCTTACCATTGTGATAAAGGCACCATCTATATCTGCACCACGACTACACAATTCGGGTTACTAAACCGTAGAAGCATGCGAAATTCACAGAATTAAAACCATCTTCGTGCGATTCTTGGTCTTCCTCTTGGTTCAACATTCTCTCTGCGGCATAATTGGTCACTCGTCATGCAAGATATTCTAGAAACCGTCAATGTGGCTTTGATAACGCCAGTAGCAAGGGTCCATTCGTACGGAAAGGAGTGTCGAAATGGGTCACGTCACTATCGTCGCAGATCGAAGCCCAAGTTGATGGTATCGAGAGGTAGGGGAAGGATGGCCAGATTCAGGCATGGGGTGACGTGGAGCATTGAGATTGATCTCTCCCGGCGTTTGGGTTGGAAGCGACTCGAGAAGGGGCCGCGAACGCAATAGGGCGTTGGATTATGAACTTGCCGACTCTCCTCCCGTGCTATATATAGGATACTGGACCGCCTCCATCTGGCGTATGTGCCACGAACGTTAACGCCTGTAAGAATTTAGTCGGCAGGCATTCCAAGATTGGTTGATGAAATGTAATCGTATATGAACAAGATGGAAAAAGACCAAGGTGGAAGGGTTGGAAAAAGGTTGGATGGAAAGCACAAAAATGTACGTCAACCACATAAATAAGCAGACCGATATTCTGTCTTCCGGTTTCGCAGAGAAGGGAGTTGTTATCGCAAAACGCCCCGTATACCGAGTGCAATGTGGGGACTCGGGTCATGGAGGCGCAGGCCGTACAGTCCTTGTTGGAGAAGCGGCTTCTTTTCTTGGAAGGGTACGAAGCGTGGACGCTGCATACTACAACAAATTCAGGTTCCCTGCTCTATCTGCACCCGGCAGAAGGGACGTTTGAAACTCACTTTCACGATCACCCATTCCTGCGAACTCCCCAGACCTTTACTATCGAGTCCCCCGATTACTATCGCGGCTCCATCATGATTACTCTTGAAATTCAGTTCACTTCCACTGACACACTGCCAAATCGCCTCCGAGCTTTCAGAGGCATGTAATACATATTTCTCAGGTCACGTTGCATCGTCTCCTGTCGTGACCTTTTCTTTCCACATTTGATTATTTCCTGAGTACCAACCCCGGCGGAATTTCCCAATCTGGGTTTCCAAGATTAAAGGTTTGGAGAAAAGTCAATTAAGTAAGCCTCAAGTCTCTGGGCTGGAAGATCTCCGACCGACACTATAGAAGGGGATGATGATTCTTTTCGTTATCCTGGGACGCTCTATTCAAACTTGGTTTATTACCAGCAACCATCAGCGCGCTTCAGCACAGACCTCTACTTAGTACTAATCCAGCAACGCCGAATCTGCCGAATCTGCCAACTCTTCAGGCTTTTGCACCGCTAACAACCTCTCCAACTCCCTCACCCTCTTTTCCCATCCATCCACCTCTGCCAGCCGCTCCTCCAACATTCTAATCTCCCTATCAACCCCCATCCGCTCTTCCTCCGTCCCGACCCTCGTCAGCGTCCACCGCGCCGAGCCATCCTCACCCTGCAGCGTGAGCAGCTGCCGGTGATACTTGGCCAACGAGGGGCGCAACGAGATAGTGATGAGCGTGATACCGAGCGATTTGGCGCATTCGTACATCTGTCCTTCAACATCGCTTGACACGGCAGAAGTACATTCTATAACAACCGGTCAGCGTTCCCAGTCAGCGTCATTCATCATCATCGCTCACCATCCAGAATGGCAAACTTGGGTCGTTGGTAAAACACCCTTGCCATCGCCATCTGCATCATGAACTTATATCAGCCCCCGCAACATGATGCACTGTGACGCATCACAACCAACTCACCCTTTGCTTCTCACCCCCACTCAACACGTCCCTCCACTCCTTCCTCGTAAACCACCCGCCCTCCCGCTCAGGCAAATATGCCAAATGCACCATCTCCAAGATCTCACTAATCCTCTTCATACCCTCCTCCACGCCGCCCCGGTCATCCTTTTCGCACCCATCCACAAAATCGGCATACGAGTCGGGATAGATCACCTGATCGAACAAGCTCCCGCTGACCATGTAGGACCGTTGGGGAACAACAAACACGCTCCGCCTGCCGTCCCCCATACGAGCCGGAGGGCGTTGGACCTTGGCTTCCTCGCCGCCCAGCGAGGAATCACCAGGCGCCCACAGCCCCGCCAACACCCGTGCCACACTCGTCTTGCCCACCCCGTTCGAGCCCGTGATCATCAAATGCTCGCCTTCCTTCAGCACCAACGATAGATCCTTGACCAAGGCTGGATGATGTGTGCTAAAGAGGGTCGATTCTGCGTATCCGTTTCCTGGGGAAACCCCATTCTGCGGCTGTGAGGGCACGCAGACGTCGACGTGCTCGATAGCAATCTGGTTGTGGTGTGAGGTTTGCCCGGTGGGGAGCGGAGGTAGATTGTGCAGGGTCGAAATGAGGGTGTATAGTCGTGTTGTGAGTCCTGCGAGCTCTAGGATGTCTTTGTATGCGTACATGAGCCGACCGCCAGCATCGGCAAGAGAGAGGAGAAGTCGTCGATTAGAGATGTAGGCTGCGAGGGCGGTTAGCATGATGATGATAAAGATTAGAGCACGGCATACTTTCTGTGCGGTCAGCCACGGCATCGTCTGGTCTCCCGACAACTTTTGAGTCATGGGGTCCTGCTTGAATGCCAATAGTCCTCTTGGTGCGTGTATACAACAGTGGTACGGCAATCAATCCGTATCCCGCAGCAGACCACAGATACTTGATTACGTAGTCTTCCGTCCACTCGTAAGCTATACGAATCTGAAGCGGGCATCTCAATGAGATACTCAAGTAAATTTGGAACGATATACCTTGTAAATCGAGTTGACATGTCGGATCAACTTTAGATAGGCTCGTGTCAAAATGTCCTTTTCTCTCAAACCGCCATTGTAGAACCTGGAATAAAGCAACAGATATACGCATGAGAATAAATAAAAGACGAGGGACGTACGCGATTTCCTCTGCCTCTCTTCCTATCCTTCCCATACCAGCCCTGTACTCGCCTTCGAGTCTAGCTTCCACAGCCGCCAAGCGACCGAATGCGGGTGTTACGGCTCTCAGGATAGCGATGGTAGCGTAATAATTAGCAAATAAAAGTAGGGTTCCTCGGACGCCGAGTGATCGTGATAGTTGACTGGTGAATAACACCAAATCTAATGAGGGTTTAAGAATATTTCCACTGCGCTTCTTGTCAGTTCCGAGCAGCACACATGAACCCTATACAAACGCACTAAAGTCCCGAGAGGGCATCTGCCCACGCCTCGATGTCGGCTGTGAGATACTGATCGACACCTTCGAGACCCGAGCGGTAATACCGAAGATACGGGAAAGCTGAGAGGTAAAGGTCGTGAACGTAACGCGTGAGCCGTGTGCGGAGCCGAAGAGAAAGTTTGGATTGGAGGTGACGGATCTAAGCGACCTTGAGAATGACGAGGCAGACAAAAAAAAGAAAAAGAAAAAAGAGAGACTCGCCATTGAATTAGTATACGTGCTCGGAACTGCGAGAAGGAACCATAAACCGAGGCCTTTTAGGAACCCCTTGCCATCCCCCTTGACCTAAACGGAAGCGGTTGAGGAAAGGGAATGAACACCCTGTGACTCGAGACGCACCAAATCCCTGACAATAACGCCATCGAGTTTGGCCACGGCTATGCTCAGCACAGTCCGCAAGACGAGAAAGAAGGAGTGCAAGAGAACAACGAGCGTCTCCTTTGAGCGCAGGCTGGGGAAGGCGACTCGCACCAAAATGGCACGGAGCTGCTTGACAAACGCGGCGTCAATGTTGGGCTTTACCTTGACAGAAGACGGGATGGGCGGGAAGTACGGCGCATCGGCGGCAAACTTTTCTGGCGGCGTGGGCTGGATCTTGACCTAGCGTAGTAGAAACCCCCCGATTAGCAGCCCGCTCGGGTCGGAAGAAGAAAGGCGAAAACGGACCTTGGAGAGCCGGTCACGATAGAGCACCAGAAGCGTCTTTCCGCCGTCCGGATCGTTGAGATAGACCTGCTGGGTTGCATTTGTAATCTCCTCAGCGGTCAGCGTGTTACCGCCTCGTGCCTGTTCGGCCAGCCTCGACCATAGAGCGCGGGGGACGTGGGTGATGCGTGAGCGCAGTAAAAGAAAGACAGCGACCAGGACGAGGAAGGAGCGCTGGGCGAGTGGCTTTGAGAGGACAGCCATGCTCTGGCGGCAGCGGCTGTGGCGGGACGATTTGAGGACATGTGATTGCGAGATTATGTAAGAGGCACTGAATTGATCACATCCTCAATCCTACCAACTTCCTTCCCCTCTCCCTCTCCACATCCCAAACGCTCCTTACACCTTCTCCCTTGTCCATCTTTCGTCCCTTTCCACCTACTCCATCCCCCATCCCTACAGGCGCATGCCCGCCCCACAACATCCTAAACGCCGCCTTCACCACACTCACCGGATTCCGGCTACCCCACACCTTCGCACTCACATCCTTAATCCCCGCCGCCTTGAGCACCCGGTGCAAATTCGGATTACACCTCAACCCAAACCCAACCGGCCGCGGCCTCATCAAAATCCTCGTCGCCCCAAACTTGCTATCCATCGCCGTCGGCACCGTCCGCTTCTCGTACCGCGCTACCGTATCCATAGACCTCACAGCAAGCGCAGTCGCCTTGGCCAACGCCCGCGGCGCGTCCTCGTCCTTGCCTTGACCGTACCCCACCAACCCATCCCCGTTCCCCACCACAACGAGGTACTGCACCCGGTGGATCTTCCCTTTTCCCGTCTGCTGCGTCACCCGCCGCACGATCAGCGGGAACCGGTATAGGTTCTTCACTTCGTGCGCGGGCAACGGCAGGTTCTCAAACGACTCGAGATCTTCCGACGTCTCGTCCGTCGTCGCAGGTTCCCAGTCCGAATCAGGGTCGGTAAAGGGGTTCGTCTCAGATTGAGACTCGAGCGCGTTGTGGAATATCGATTTGTGGTTCCGGACAATAACCCGATTGGTATAAGGCGACGAACGGCTGGGGGGAAAGACAACTTCGTCTCGTGCGTCGAGGAGAGGGTCAGGTGCCATCAGATTCGGGTAGGGATCCTTCCTTTCTGGAGTAGGCGTGTCAAGTGGGTCTAGAAAGGGCTTTTAGTATTCGATATACGATATAGAGATACATCATCGAAACTTACTCATGCTCTCTTCCACTGCGGCCCTTTTTGCAAACTCAACTGGGTCCATTGTCATCGTAGCGGTCCTACTCTTCTCCATCTCTTCTTCACGGAGGTAGACCACGTTCACTCCTCGCAGTCCCAAAAATGATCTAATGGTATTCAATACACCCATGTTCTCCAACCCACTCGAGTCCATGACTTGGCGCATGAGGAACGTAAACTCTTTCGCATCTTCCGACTCGAGATTTTGCAAGACCGATCGAGCATGGGGGGTTTCCAAGTATAAAAACAGTTGATCGAGGCGCGATTTGCCTTCCAATTCTTTTCTGGGGACAAGCTCCGCCAAAGAAGCTTGCGTCCCCGACTCAGACAAACCTAACCACCGTACCGTTTCAGTGTGAGCTACCAAAAAAAAAAACCGCACATGAGCAGCCTTACCTATTTTGTCTGCACTTTTAACGCCAAGTCGCGCTTGTAGCGTCGCTTCCACCTTTTCCAAATCCAACCCTTGCTTCATGAACTCGTCCACCCTCTTGTACATGCCCGCCTTGTCATAACCCGCAATAAGACCAGCTAGGGCGGTCTCGAGCCTCGTGAGCTTGGCAGCGTTATTGGTCGAAGAGAAGAGGGCAGCAATGAGGAGCGCCATGTCGTCTTGTCCGAGTATCTTTGAGCCGGGTTTGCCTGCAAGAGCGAGAAAGGAAAAAAGTCGATCGAAAGACGCAGGCCCCGTCGACTTGACGCTATACGCGCGTCTTCCGTGAACGTACGTTAGGACGTGCCGAGCGCCATTGCGGGGATGGAAGACAGACGCAGAATATCCGTGGCGCAGGAGACGCCTTGCGAGCGTGACATTCATGACCACTATACAACTTGGCTGAGTTTGAAAACGAATACAGCGCATATACAGACTCGCTGCTTCGGCCTCCGTCTTCAGCGCCTGCCCTCCCTCCCCCCCGTCCCCGTCCCCGTCCCCGTCCCTGTCCCTGTCCCTGGCCCCAACCCTTCCTGCCTTAGCGTCCTTACAGCCTCACGCGCCGCTGTCCTTGCCACCCTCTGCTGCTCCGCCGTCATGGCCGCCCCTTCATTCCAGCTTCAAGTCGAAAACGAAGGTGAAAGTTTGCTATTTGGTCAAGACAAAGTTGGAATCGGACGGCAGTGCGTTTCCTAAGCGACCTCCTGCCCATCGTAATGATTAATAAGGATCAAACTATATCAAATCCGAAAAGATAAAGGATATGAAGAGCTAAAGCACGTACTGCCCGATGGTGGCCATTGCTCCGATAGAAAAAGACGAAGGGGAGGGGTGGTGGATTAAGATGCGGCCCTCTTCAACTCTGTAGCGGCTGTATGATTGATATATGCGCTATATATATTGACATTTCTTCCTAAATAGCTGGGTAAGCTGTTGCTATGATACGTAGCAGATTCGAGGAGATTTTCTTAAACGGACCATTAGATCAAATCGCAGAGGCGGGGGACGGTGGAGCGACCAGGAGGTAGGAGGTGGGGGCGAGGAGCGGGGAGCAGGGCAGTGCTTACGAGGGGTAAAGCAAGGACTTGGTGCGAGAGCAGGGCGAGGGAATCCCAGCCAGAGCGATCAATTTTACGTAAGCATTCCGAACGGAATGTTTTTGCGTACCGTCACCTGTCAACCTATACCCTCAACATCTCTCCTCGTGGTATTATATCCTCTAATGCTTTATATACACCAGCAGGTTAGAATCACTTCACTTTCCATCGCTCGCATACGACTAAGACTATCCACGGCGATATGGACAGCCCTTTCCTGTTAACGCAAGGCACAAGGGCAGTATTTGGGAATAACACCACTCATGAGTGGGACTAAGAACACACGATGGTACATGTGAGTAAATTGTGCCACTTACGCTGGTATATCCACTCCAAAGGTAATCAAGGACCCTCAGACCGTCATGGATTGCTCTACAAGCAGCGCCATTGATGAAATTCTCAAGCTCCAGTTCAGCACGCAGAGGACTTTGCTTGTAGAGCCCAACTAAATACTTGATGTTTTCAACATTTTGCAAGAGCTTTGTTTGACAAAGCCATTAGGGAGGGAACAAAAGGAAATGGCACAAGGTCTACCCGGGTCATTGCACTAGACGAGACGTTAATGGTACAGAGGAATAACCGAAGTTATGTTGTGTACCGAGTGTGTCCTGTTTGAATTGTTTAAAGCCCCACCCCTCCCAAAAAAAAAAACGAACAACCAACAATCATATCGCGGATAACGGGAAAGCAAGCTATCAGAATATCCTTCTCAACGTGAAACGTTCGTTCATCAGAAGTAACAACTGTAAGGATAACCGTTGTAATTCTGTTCGAGTCTGTGGTAGACGCTGGTACGTCCATGATGAGTGACGAGCCTTAGAGTCATTGATCTCGTCACACGCCTTGGGCATAATCGATATGATCGGTCGTGGCATACTGTGTTTAGTAGGAAGCCAAAGTCAACACCAAAAACCAAAAAGAAAACAGAAAAAGACCCTGGCGCTGTGAGCCGAAATAAACTTGTTCCCGCTCATACTTATCGCCATTCGACATAATTCATGGTATCCTTCAATATCCCAATTGCAATACAAAGATAAAACGAAAAAAGTGTCCCTACTATCCCGATCCAGAATACCGTCTAAGTTTTACAAACTTGAGAGTCTTTATCCGGTCATGGGGAATCACAAACGCCGGGAGAAGAATGACCAAAAGCGCACACAATATCGTGCACAGCGTGTACACAGCTATACTTTGGTATTTCCACACCCATACCATCACTCCTGCCAGCAAGAACGCCAATCCCAGTATAGCGACAAAGGGACCAGCCTTGAGCGCTAAATGTAGCCACCTTTCCGTGATGTACAAATAGTTAGAAGCCGGACCGGTCACTTTTCTCTTGCCTTCGGCCACGGTGGATACCTTCTCTACAACATCGGTCTTGTGAGGCAACGCAGCCTCCATTTTATCCATCATCTCCTCGTCCAGCTCACGGTTCTGAGCACCCGATATGAAAGGACTTGAATCATGAAGCCAATCGTATATGTGCTCCGCTTCTTCCGGTGTCAACATCTCGTACCACCTCGCAGACGCGACGCTCAAAATGGCCGCGCCGATATCTGCAAAGAGACCTGCAAAGAAAAAGGCGTTGACTACTTCTGAAGCAGTGCCGGTCCGGCCGAGGGAGATGGATATGAATTGGGCTTGTACGCCCGCGATGAAGGTGCACTGTGTATACGAAGATGGGGGTAGGAGTCAGCGATAATTGTTCGAAGTATAGGTAGACGTGAGTACTGACGATGAGTGCTAGGGCACCATAACCTTCTTTGACGAGTTTGACACGAGATGGACCGTCCCAGGTGGTCGTTTTCGTCAGGACGCTTTCATGGTTCCTGAGAGCCATTGGCTACTTCATTGGTGGAAATGCCATGTATCTTACTTACTCACCGTGGTACGCCACTCACGATACTTAAGCCCTGGCTAGCTGCTCTGCTTCCCATCGATCTGCGCTCTACCAGTGCCGCAAAACTCATTGTCAGTCTTTACTGATTGTTTGAGTTACTGCAGTAAAGGATCTACTCACCCATTTCTCGAAAATGGATGCTCGCTTGCTAGTCTCGTGTTAGCATGCGTGACATGCATGTACAACTATATAAGGAGGGTCGGGCGCTTTTTTCAGTGGCTGTGGTCCTCTCCGCCTGGGACCATGATTTCCATGTTTTGTCGAATGGTCCACACATGCTGCGTTGGATTATAGGAAGAAACAAAAAAAAGAGACTCGGATGTGTGATGCTAGCTGTGAACAAGGTGCACCTCAAAAAGTATTTAGACTAAATTGGAAGGCAAGGGTTGCATAGCTTATCTAGATCCAACCTTGTTGAATGAACTCGTCCTTTCATACCC
This sequence comes from Amanita phalloides, assembly GCA_032173475.1. Lineage (NCBI taxonomy): Eukaryota > Fungi > Basidiomycota > Agaricomycetes > Agaricales > Amanitaceae > Amanita > Amanita phalloides. Next base: position 105,616 of record JAENRT010000020.1, on the reverse strand, counting down.
GCAATGAGCAGCGCGAGGATGGCTTAAGCTTTAATGCGTTGTTGGTCCAAGAGAAGAGGACCTCCGAGGCGTTGACGCAATGCGCGCGTCTTCCATTCACTGTGAATTTGAAAGATACAATAGGACATGGCGGGAGCCATTGCGGGGAGGAGGATTCGACGCGCAGGAGAAGCCTTGCGAGCGTGCCAATGATGGAGAGAACTTGGTTGAATTTGAAGATGCACGAGGAATTCGAGATTGTACTGTAGTACGGTCTCCGGACGTGCTTCAGCGTTCAACGTTCAACGTTCAGGCTTCCACAGGCTCGAGCATGATCCATGCCACCAAGGCTCACCACAGCTCGAGACCCTAGCCAAGCTAGTGCTTTATGAACAGGTCCTTCCTTTTTATCGACACCTGGCTTTCTGGAACAGTTGGACTGCCGAAACTATAAAGGTCTAACTGGTTACACTCTTGCAAACTGGTCATCCTGGGATGACGCTTAGGCTCGTAATGCCAAGGTTCCGCAAGGTATGAAGCTTGAAGCTTTGAACTGATGAAATGTCCGGATTGAACTTCGTGAGTCGTGTTATATTTGGCCAGTCTCAACCCCGTCTGAACCCATTGGATCCGTTTAGTCACGCGCTCAAGCGCTCAACTATCGATAATGGCTCCCTTAGAGCCATTAGTCTAGAGGATGCAACACCAGTACGGGAACCACAGATCGGGCCAAGCCGCGAAGAGAAGAAAAATTAATCAAATGCGATGACGTCGACACCTTGTGACCCCCGTCGTCGCTCGCCCTAAACTTCTGTTCAAGGAGCATCGGGTAGCTGTGGCAGGTCCCCACCGATGTCATAGGCCAAGAATAGCCTCTTTGGGTGGGAATGACGCAAACCGCGGCAATCGCGTCATGATCCTCTGGCATATCACTGGTGTTCTCTTTATTCTAGATATCGCTTGCGCGCTTAGTATGGTCGAGGAGTTCTTAGCCCAGGTAGATGTGGGCGCTTCAGGTTAGGCATATTTCGAAGCAATCAAATATCAATGAACGCCGCGATCGGAAACTGCTAACTTTGATGTGGTGGCTTTTCTATCGGTCAATATGATATGATCCTATCGCCCTTTTTATTTTGGGACAGGTTCTGGCTACATCATTGATTACGTCGTGGAGACTTCCGCTCGTATCGCCAAATATGCAGGATGATATGGGTTTACAATACTATCCAGAAAATCGTTGAACCTTCGTAAACGTCAGAGCCTTTCTTCGGTCATGGGGAATCGCAAACGGTGGGAGGAGAATCACTAAAAGCAAACACATCATCGTGCACAGTATGTACACGATCTTCCCTTGGTGTGCCACCACCCATATCATCACTCCCGCCAGCAGGAACGCCAATCCGAATATAGCGACGAGGGGACCAGCCTTGAGTGCTATATACAGCCACCTTTCCGTGACGTGCCAACCGCATAAAGTCAAACTGAAAGCCGGTCCAGTCACCTTCCCTTCATCTTCCACCATTGTTGATCCCCTCTCCGCAATGTTTGTCTTTTGAACCAGCGTCGCCTCAGGCTCCATTCTATCCTTTTCTTCCTCCCCCACTTCCTCCAGCGGCTCGAGGCTGATCTGAGCATCCCCAGAAATAGAAAAACTTGGATCATACAACCAGGCGTATATGTGTTCCGCCTCTTCGGGCGTCAACATCTCGAACCACCTCGCAGATGCGGCACTCAGAACGGACGCACCGACATCGGCAAGGAGACCTGCAAAGAAGAAGGCGTTCACGAGTTGAGAGGCAAGGTCGGTTCGGCTGAAGGAAATGGATATCATTTGGGCTTGAACGCCCGCGATGAAGGTGCACTATGCATACGAATGGCGAGAGCGACAAGGGTCAGCAAGAATCATCTAGATAGATACCGGAGTACTGACGATGACTGCGAGGGAGCGATAACCTTTTCGGACGAGTTTGACGCGAGTTTGACCGTCCCAAATATCCACTTCTGCAAGGACACTTCCAGGGTTCCTGAGAATGACATCACCTACTCCGGCTAGCAGTTCTGCTTCTCATCGGTCGACGAAGTTCTACCAGTGCCACAATAGTCAATCACTGCAAGTTGTAACAAAGCGTCTACGCACCTGCTTCTTGAAACCGGATGGTCTCTTGCTGGTCAAATTGTGCGGATGTGGGTGAGTTATATAATCGGGAGGGCGCTAGGCGACGCTCTCCGTCCACCGTATTTTGTTGAGTGGCGCAGCCCGTTTCAACGTCCTGCGTTGGCATAGAGGAAGCAGAAATTAAATAAAGACGATGTGGGATGGGGTGGGTGTGTATGATGTCGTCTTTAAGTAAGTAAAATGAAATACACCTGTGCATTACTCTTTCGAGCCACTGTATTCAATTGGAAAGCCTTGTCCATCTCTGGCACTTGACAGGTACTTCTTATTCATCGAACATCTGATAAAGGTGTCGCCGCATTAGGAAAACGGATTGTGAACTAACCCAACATCCCTGTTGTAACTTGCCAACCATCTGAATAATTCATCTCCTGTGCTCATCACGACACGTCCCATTGTTTTGATTAACACAATTAGCAATTCAATTCAATCTATCCATTCAATCGTTACACGACTCGCCGTCATTAATCTCAATGCATTTAGAATACTGTAGAAACACGATTACTTCTTCTCCTTGCCAGCCTTGGATGAAGGCTTAGGTTGCGCAACAGCGGGAGCCTTGGGTGTGCTCGTGGCACCGGGGGCAGTAGGGGCTGCTGGCGCTTTGGGGGTGCTCTTTGACTGAGATGGCGGGCATCAGAACTGACGAACAAAGAAAATGGGGAACGAAGGACGTACGGCAGTCTTGGTGGTCGATGCGGCAGAGGCAGAGGGCTTCTTAGCGGGCATGATGACTGATTTGTTAAACTTAAGAGAGTGTGAGTGAGATGAGTAGTCGCTGGACTTGGAAGCTCTACACACCTGAGAGACTAGAGTGGTGGATGGTGGGTTGTAGGAATGGTCTTGAGAGAGAGGCTCTTTTATACCTTTGCTCATGTCCGTTAATGTCTCGGTCTCCGCGTCATTAACGACTCTAGCACGACACTGTGACGTTATCTCCTATTCGTGAGCTAGTAGCACATCATGCGCAGCGTTATCATGAGGTCGGAGCTAATTTTGCCAATGAGCAAGGCTATGCTATTTCAGAACCATGAGATAAGACGGCACATTCGTTCCTTAGGAATGAGAAGGCCTGAGACGGAACTTGAAGGATGTCTTATCTGCCAGCTGGGCCAAGGAGTTAGCTCGGGAGCGAGGACATACTGGTTTTAGAAGCATGCTATGATCCCTGAAAAACTTGGAACGCAGCGATGGCTTGATAACATCAGCGGACAAGCTATTCAAGGTCCGTCATTCATTGTCTTCAGCGTGACATGAGGAAGTATCCTATCGCAAATTGAGAGCAAAGGGGCGTGGCGGTCGAAACACGGAGAAGTCTAAGACTATCGTGCACGGAACGGAACTGATCGAATGCCGTAGAAGAGTTCGTTGACTGGCCAGTCTCACACTGGCGATCGGACGTTCGTCGGACGTATACGATACGCGTATAGGCTGGTGCAATTGCGCATGCCAGACAAACACGGACGACTTTGGAGATTATTGTCGGTTCAGATTTTGAATATTGTTGATCAAGAATGACGTGTACTTGTGTGGCTTTGTTTGGAAATTGATACTGCCCCACAGCGCGAGCGCGATGTCATTGCCCTCAGTCCACCAATGCTCTGAAAATCTAACCTTTATAAGGTCTCGCCAATGCTACGACCTGGCTAGAAACTGTATGAGGTTCTACGGCATAGGAATGAAGACGTCAACGTACCACAGGATACAGGCATTGCGATCAATATCGTAGACCGTATTGAATCAAAGTCGATGCTTCAAATCGCTCCCTTCATGGAATCTACTACCCTTTTCGCGACTCCGATCTTGCAATATCTCTACTTACAGACTCCGGCCCGTCACTCTACGATCCTCAATCAAAAACAGCTTTTTTTCAAACGATGCAGGAGGCTTTGCATTGCAAATATTACATGTATTCTGACAACTCGCAGTTTGTCATAATTCATGTATCAGCCAATTCGCATCCACCTCTGGAACCGAGGGCTTAATTTTCTACGGATCATCGGGATTGTGTACCGACGGTTCTTGCTCCCGTGATAGAAATGATATAGATAAGTGGGACATTTGTCATTGTACTACTAGCCGAAGCCCCATTCCGTCCCATGATCTTAGTCGACCTTCGCTGCCCGGTGCTTGTAGAACTGTTCAACCCAGTAACACGCCATATCTAATGGAATCATTACAGAATTTCGCCGTGTCATGCAGTGGGTGGACTACCATCGGAACATATTCTGACCTTCCTCGACGGCGGATCATGATAATGGCCCAAGTCTCGGCACAATGGCTGTCGCCATTATTAAAGCGTGTACAAAAGGCCTCATTGAATGTAAAGTCGTCCAGAGCTGACTCGGAATGGGTACCGACGTTTCCCGTAGGACATTTCGGGCGCGATATTTCGTGAACGCGTGGGGCTTGGAGCTGGAGTTGGATCCCTGCGCACATGCATTTGCACTTGAATAAATACATTGATTGAGAATATTAATACATAATGACGTGACTGTGCAAAAATGCCATGTGCTCGAATCCAAGGCCTAGCTAGACCCGCAGCCTCCTCTGATTCCCTCCACTGTACAGACTCGGTTTTCCACTCTGCTCCATCTTTGGCGACTGCCAGTACAGCGATCCGTGCGCGTACTGCATGTGAGTCATCGTCGGACCACCGTGTCGGCTGTATCTCCTTCCCGCAAACGCTAGCCTGCTGCCTGCCACAATCAACTTCCTCATACGGTCCACAATCTCTCTCGCCAAGAAGACCGTCCCACTGTCTTCCTCGTACCTCACCAAGTTGTTCCCAATCGCTTCGATAACACGCACGTCCCTGGGATGCAGTGTTGTCGTCTGGACGTGCCTAAAGATGGTTGCCAGTTCGTGTTTGAATATTTTGATGTCGACTAATGTCAGTGCGGAGAGCGGGGTAGATAAGGATACTACAGTGGACATAGTGAGTCACGTCGCCGAGGGGACAGAAATAAAACGCACGTTGTACGAGCTGAACCTCGCCTTTTACGTCCGCCAGTGCAAAATAAAACCCCTCGTCATCAGATGAGAATTCATGCGAGGCGAGGTAGGGCATGTTTGTCATTGAAGGTGGTTGGATGTACGAAATGTTGGATGCGCTCAACATTCCTGTTCAGTAGGATATATATATATATATGGAAAAGGGAACTGGAGCGTGTTTTGTCTTTGATAAGAATAAGTGAAAGGGGTAATGCACCGCAACCTTCAATGAGAATGGACAATGTATCTACAGCTTTCTCTACAGCCCTTATATGGTTTCGGTTACTAGCTATGCCCGTTCCACGAGGAACAAAAAGAAGGGAAAAAGCAGTCTAAAGACGGAAGTAGACCATGAACAAGATCTCGCGCTGGGCTAAAATTAAAAGCACCGCAGTAACCGCACAGCGCCTGTCAAAATTCAATCTTTTGTCCTGTCACTGCCACCCTGAATTGTGTATTATACAGGCTGTTCGTCCCAGGACTGGAACCAAGCATGTCCGCGTAAATCGTGGCCAAACCTATAGTTCGACCCGGCATGCAGGAGATGCTGGGAACATCGTCTAAATATATAAGCGCGGCACGAGGCGCCGTGGTCCACTTTTCAACCAAGAACTTCCTATTGTTTTGGGCCAAATTTTGATGTCCATACCAACTTGCCGTCACGTGTAAGTCATCTGGTGATGATATAAAATTGCCTTATTATTCATGGTATGGAACCGTTGGTCTACGAAGGGTCTGTACATAAATAATAAATAATAAATATGGATTGATTAAAGAAGCCCTAAATATGATCAATCATTCGGCGCTCGGTCTGGCGATGTCAGTCATGTTCCCAGCGGTCTCGGGCATTGCATGAATAGTTGACCAGGCGACTGACATTTCACATTCCTATCGGACACCTCGCGTCGGGAAACGGTGTACAAATTTTTTCAATCGAATATATCTTTTGAACCGTTATTAGTTGCGCTGATCATTCTGCAGCGCCTCCAAGCGCGCACGTGTGTTGCTTCTGCGAGCAGATCAGCAAAGACCGGTACAACCGCGTCAAGCATGGAACATTTTGGCGACAAGGCTTGGATAGCTTATACGAAAAAAGAAGCAAAAAAAAGAGTCGTAGAACTTTTGAACGTTGGACGGCCTCTCATTTTTAGTATGACGTGGCCAAGTTGATCACACGTGCGCACTCCTTTTTAGAAGTTCCCAAGTTGGAAATCAATAGGCTCCACTCACATGTTTCCCTTTGTGGAATGATGAAGTCACTGAATATTCTCATTCCATCATTCCAAGGTCCTCAACAACGGGTAGGCCGATGAGACTTCCCGTTGCCAACTGTGATTCTCACTTCCATACATTCCCGGCGCGTCAACAATTCAAGGTACGTACCCAGGAATACAGCTTTTCGGTCTCGTTATGGGCTGATGCAAACACAGCAGTGCTCGAAATAATGCCTGCGCTGTCGTCGCATTGGCATAAATTGCGCAATTAGCGGCTTGCATGTCACGTACGCTTCATCTTATATTACCATGGACTCGTGTGATTCGGATGTTAACCATACAAGTGAGTCTGAATACGTAACTATCGCATTTATGGCACAACATTCCCTTTCGTCAGTATCTGGTTTAAACCAGACATCCGATCATCCGTGTGCACGGTAAATCCCCGCATTTCTGACGCGATGAGGATGTATTCGGAATGTCCATTTTGCTTGAACTGCGACGTCATTGATTTAATTGTGCGAGGTCCGTCGTTAAGTGATGGTCTATCTAAGCAAAGAGCTCCTCGGCCGTTGCGCGCAAGCGATGTCGACAAAACGTCGGAAACTAGGTTAAAATTAAATTCTTTCGCATAGATGCGATTGCCGCGGCTTGCGTCGTTCTCACCGAAGGGCACGTTCTTCAGTGCAGGGTCTATGTCGTCACTGTCATACTGGCTACGACTTGTGTATTCTCGACAAACGCAGAGGATTTTCCACATCGACTAGCCCTTGGGACTTTGGCCGGATCAAACGGTCAAAGTGCATAATATTCAAACGCAGTCCGTCGTGTGAGTGATCACGATCAGCGCTCCTGCGTTGGACAATGATGATGGTAATGGATCACCGCCTAAACGGACGGTGTTGGTGACAAACTATTCGGTGCCGTCCACACAGCGATCAGAGAAAATGCAGATGACGCGCGTCTGAATCGAGCATCGTAGACGGAGCTTACATTAACCATGCCTTGCTGGGTAGCTTGAAATAGCTTTCATCGGGTACAACAATAACGTCCCGGAGTTTGACATTGAACCCCACATGAGATGGAATTTAGCGTCGTACCTATACCGCATCACTCTCAGCCTAATAAGATGGTGACAAATCGTCATGCTAGCGTCGGGCGCCATGTGAAGTATCATACCCACCCTCTTGATCCGCCTCCGCCTCAATGTCAACCACCCCACATTTACAATTTCGTTTCTCCCTAATTATTCGACTTCCTCCATCGTTTATTGTTTGTGTAGAGTACGTTTTTCGATAAATGATGCGCTGCCCGCAACGAAGAAAGAGAGAGAGAGGCGGGTGTCAACGCCAGTTCGAGGTAGCTTCTTCAAAGTACAAGACCTCATACTAGACTCGGCAGCATAGGATCTTGGTCATGAAGGGCAGAAGTTGGTCACCGATTGCTGTGTAGCTCCGACCAAATATCCTTACGTACGCCACTCTGAGACTCATCAAACGTTCACAATGTCCAATAACAACCTCGAATTAGCTGAAGATACGAACACAAGCACTCCTGGGTTGACCTCGGCATGTGCAAATCTCGTGGCTGTTGATTTTCGGCTAATAGTGTCTACTGATCACTAGGTCCATGAATTTCAATCGCTCACTCAACGCCTATCCAGAGGGGCCCGACACTTTCTCGATGCACTAGGAATCAGCCGCCCCCCAAGCCCTCGTCGTCCGCATTTTTCAACGACTCGGGTGAGATATTCATCATGGCCGTGTATCGCCATGTCTCATGCATGGTTCAGAGTGTGACACCTATGCCCGGTGCCTGGGATGATGACTGGTCGCCCACATTTGTATGTTTTGACGTACTTTCACATGGTTGCAATGCTCTCATCAGTATTAGGACGGTAGTCAAGTCGTCAGATCCGATCTGCGTGAGTTGATCTTAGAAGATGCGGGAAGCACCTCTGATATATCGTAGAAGGTAACGCCTTAGGTGCGGTTCTTGGCATGGAGGGCGTGATGATCACAGCAGAAGTATGTTGCCATTTCATATCACATTGCAACCTGAGGCTAATCACGATGTGTATCATAGGATGCAACTCGCCTCATACCCACGACGCAAGTACGTTATCTATATCTATACTGAATCCTTTTAAAGCTCCCATCCTCGATAAGGAATCAAAGAGGAATGATCCTAACTTCGCCAGGGGTGGGGCTGTCGGAGAGCGAACTGGACTGAGAGGTAAAGTTCTTGTCGTGGTATGTCACGTCATAGCAAAGGTTGTCTCATGAAAATAACAGCACCTGAGCAGCAAGGCGCATCCGAAGCTCGTTTCTTCGAGGGTTCAAAAAACTTTGATATTACAGACACGCAAATCAACTCTGCAGGGAGAGATGTCAATATCAACAGCGACGTTACAGCAAACTATTTCGAAGGTGAGCTTCATCTGTTGCGTTTGTAGGCGCTCTGACGTCGTATATATCATCAGACCGATCGCTTAGCATGATCCCATATGCCGAAGGAGCTGGCATCGATACGACGAAAGCCTGTTTGGATGGCACGAGAACTGCTATTCTGGCCAAAGTCGAAGACTGGCTCACTGCCACCGATATAGCTACCCCACGCATTCTCTGGATTTCGGGCCCTGCTGGTACCGGCAAGTCTGCAATTGCCCACACTGTCGCCCGCCGGTGGATAATCGATAAGAAGGGCATTGGATCATGCTTCTGTTTCAACAGACAGGTTGTTAATCGTCATCAAAAGTTGTTTAGCACCATCGCGCGTGACTTAGCGGGTCGCATGCCCTGGTTGAAGGCCTATTTGATCAACCTTATTGCGGCCGAGCCAGCACTCGCTTCTACTCCTGATGTGACTCAACAGTGGCAAAAGCTTATTGAAATACCTATTACTTCCTTTGCAGAGAGTATAACAGGACCTGTTACGTTTGTCATTGATGCTCTGGATGAAACTGGTGATGGACCTTCACGTCGTCATATCCTTTCCATCCTCAAGAAAGATGTGGCGAATTTGCCATCCAATTTCCGCATCCTTGTTACATCAAGGCCCCTTCGTGATATTATTGAAGCATTTTGTGGTGCAAGTGGCATTCAACATGAGTCCATGGATCAAATCTCTAGGTTATCCACGGAATGTGATATCCAGTTCTACATTTCCCATCAATTGCAAGATATCAGTCATGACATTGATCACCAAATGCTTGCCCAACTTACCCAAAAAGCATGTGGGTTGTTTGAATGGGCTCGGCTTGCCTGCGAGTACATTAGGTATACAGGTGACTTCTTAACAAGGAGAGAGCAGTGCCAACAACTTATTGTGCACACTGGTGAGGGCAGTGTACTTCTTGATGACATGTACAAGGTCATCTTACAGCACATCATGGGAAACCATCCAAAAAAGGTTGCCCTAAGCAGATTCTGCTCTGTCCTGTGTTTGGTATTATCAACACGAGAGCCACTTCCAATGGAATCTTTGGATGTTTTGCATAAGCATATGCAGAAAGGACATGATTGTTATGGGGTAGCAACAGTTCTGCAACATTTTGGATCACTGCTCAGTGGAATTTCCAATCAATCCATGGCTATCTGTGTCCTTCACTCAACTTTTTATGAATTCCTGACTAGCAAGGACAGGAGTGGGATTTTCTGGGTTGATCTTGTAGATGTTAACCTGGCTCTGGGATATGCCTGCCTTGAAGTAATGCAGCAGCATCTATGCTTCAACATTTGCAAACTAGAGAGCTCATATGTTTGCAACTCAGAGGTTATTGACCTGGGGCAATGTATCAATGACCATATCAAACCATATTTATCATACTCATGCCATTTCTGGGCTGATCATATCACATTGACACCATATCAAGAAAGTTTAGCAGGGAAAGTGTCAGCATTTCTCTTGAATGAGAAAATGCTATTTTGGTTTGAAGTTCTTGGGTTGCTCAATTGGACAAACATAGTTCCAACCATGTTGGCAGATATTGCAAGCTGGATTCAGGTAGGCACATTTACTACCTTGAATAAGTCAAGCAATGACACCTTGAAGGGAAATAACCATGATACTTTAGCAGCTGCAAGGGATGGTATAAAATTCTCCAGAATGATTGGAGGCATGATATCAAAGAGCACTCCACATTTATATCTATCTGGATTGGCCTTTGTGCCAAAGAGCAGCATTCTGAGCAAGTATCTGACCCAAAACTTTACAAAAGTGCCAATCAGAGGACACACTATGATGGTCAATTCAGTTGCCTTTTCACCAGATGGAAGGAGGATTGCATCAGGTTCTTCTGATAATACTGTCTGCATCTGGGATGCAGAGACTGGGGTGCAAGTGGGCAGTCATCTCAGAGGGCACACTGACTGGGTCAAGTCAGTTGCCTTTTCACCAGATGGAAAGAAGGTGGTGTCAGGTTCTTCTGATAACACTATGTGCATCTGGGATGTTGAGAGTGGGTTGCAAGTGGGCAGTCCTCTCACAGGACACACTGACCATGTCAATTCAGTTGCCTTTTCACCAGATGGAAAGAGGATTGTATCAGGTTCTTCTGATAACACAATCTGCATCTGGGATTCTGAGACTGGCATGCAAGTAGGCAATCCTCTTGAAGGGCACACCAACCATGTCAATTCAGTTGCCCTTTCACCAGATGGGAAGAGGATTGCATCAGGTTCTTCTGATATCACACTCTGTGTCTGGGATGCTGAGACTGGGATGCAAGTGGGCAGTCCTCTGGAAGGACACACTAACATTGTCAATTCAGTTGCCTTTTCACCAGATGGAAAGAGGATTGCATCAGGATCTTGGGATAACACCATCTGCATCTGGGATTCTGAGAATGGAGTGCAAGTGGGCAATCCTCTCAAAGGGCACACTCAATGTGTCAATCAGTTGCCTTTTCACCAGATGGAAAGAGGATTGCATCAGGGTCCAATGATAACACTGTTTGCAGTTGGGATGCTGAGACTGGGGTGCAAGTAGGTGGTCCTCTTGAAGGACACAGTTGGGTTGTCAAATCAGTTGCCTTTTCACCAGATGGAAAGAGGATTGTATCAGGTTCTATTGACAAAACCATCTGCATCTGGGATGCAGAGACTAGGGTGCAAGTAGGCAGTTCTCTCAAAGGACACACTAACTTTGTCAAATCAGTTGCTTTTTCACCAGATGGAAAGAGGATTGCAACAGGCTCTTTTGATAACACTGTCTGCATCTGGGATTCTGAGACTGGAGTGCAAGTGGGCAGCCCTCTTGAAGGACACACTAACTGGGTCACTTCAGTTGCCTTTTCACCAGATGGAAATAGGATTGCATCAGGCTCTGTTGATAACACCATCTGCATCTGGGATACTAAGATTGGAGTGCAAGTGGGCAGTCATCTCAAAGGGCACACCAACCATGTCAATTCAGTTGCCTTTTCACCAGATGGAAAGAGAATTGCATCTGGTTCCAATGATAACACCATCTGCATTTGGGATTCTGAGTCTAGGGTGCAAGTGGGTGGCCCTCTCAAAGGGCACACTAAGATGGTCAATTCAGTTGCCTTTTCACCAGATGGAAAGAGAATTGTATCAGGTTCCAATGATAACACAGTTTGTATCTGGGATTCTGAGACCAAGGCACAAGTGGGTAGTCCTCTTGAAGGACACATGGACTTGGTCAGTTCAGTTGCCTTTTCACCAGATGGAAAGAGGTTTGCATCAGGCTCTTTTGATAACACCATCTGCATCTGGGATGCTGAGACTGGGGTGCAAGTGGGCAGTCCTCTCAAAGGGCATGCTAACTTTGTCAAGTCAGTTGCCTTTTCACCAGATGGAAAGAGGATTGCATCAGGCTCTTTTGATAACACTGTCTGCATCTGGGATACTGAAATTGGGGTACAAGTGGGAAGTCCTCTCAAAGGGCACAGTTTGACTGTCAGTTCAGTTGCATTTTCACCAGATGGAAAAAGGATTGCATCAAGTTCTTGGGATAACACCATCTGCATATGGGATGCTGAGACTGGGGTGCAAGTGGACAGACCCCTTGAAGGACACACTAACTGGGTTGATTCAGTTGGCTTTTCACCAAATAAAGAGAGGATTGCATCAGGCTCCAATGATAACACCATTTGCATATGGGATACTCAGGCTGATGCTGGAGGACAAGTATACTCTCTGAAAAGGAGGTTTAATACAGCTCATATTATCAAGTTTGCTTATGCAATGAAACATGCATTACAGAATCCTGCTCAGCTCTTTGAAAACACTCCAGAGTTTCAACAGGACTGGAGAAGCCATATTTCACTCAATTCTGATGGTTGGATAACTGGAGCCCAAGGTCACTTGTTGATCTGGATGCCACCACCCTATAGAAAGCCATTATTGTTACCCAAGATGCAAGTGATTGTCCCACAACCAGTAGTTGAGTTGGATTTAAGCATGGCTCCACCTGGGACAAGTGTTATGTAGGGTAGTTAATGAATTTAGTCACAAATTTACAATATGCAAGCTCAATTCCTGTTCCTCATTGCCTCATAAGAGGCATAGGTTGTTAGGAGCTATGCTCAGAACTAAACACAACACTCAAGCTCACTGCAAGTGAGTGAAGAGAATGAGAATGAAAAGAATGAATGGATTGAGGTAACAGTAGTTGTCTGAGCAAGACAAACTATCTCAAGTCTTAGAGTAGCTACTAACTACTAGACCTCCTTATATACCCCTCTAATCCTAACCCAACTACTGCCTGCCAACTCCCTCATTCCCTACTGTGCACTACTGTGCTTCTGCCTCTCTGCCTCCTCACACTCATCCTCATGTCTGACTCATGGTCCGCTTATGTAATCTTCCAGATAAGATCCCAATAAGATCTTTGATAACATGATAAGGGTTTCCATCCTGATGTGATAACGATAAGATAAGATAAGATCTTGAGATAAGATTGAATCTTCATCAAGCCTTGATCCTGTCATCCAAGTCCATGATCCTACTCTGATAGAGTCTTACTGTCTGCCTTTGCCTATGTGTATGTGAGTCTTTATCCTAGCTGCCTCTATGACTTAAGAGATCCAATGGTGTTGTCATAACACCCTTCATGCTAAGTGACTTGCTGTCCACTATCACCTTGACTATTCCCCTTCTTGATAGATCTGCTAGGCCTATATGTTGGCTCTTTCTCTGGCTACTATCCTCAGGTTGCGAATGACTTCCCATTCTGGCCTATACATCAGCTCAACTGTGGTGGCTTTGCCAATGCTCTGTCCCTCCTCTGTACAACTTGATAAGGCAGCTGTACTCCTGCCATCATTGGTGAGTATACACCCTATGCCTTGCATTATAGATAAAGAGTGAGACACATCAGATAAGGCATCAAAAGTGTCAAAATGTCAAACTCAGGGGTTGGTTTGTAACATAGGTAAGTTACAATGTAGTGTGTGACATAGTCTAGTGAAGTCATACAGTGCACCTCAGATGGGCTCATCTGATGCATTGGATGCATGACTCTTTGAGTAGAATTGTTGTAGGTGGTCATAGAACTGACTAAAATCATAGTCTCACCATAGCACTTTTATAATGGCTGGTATACTGCTACAGTTTCATTTTCTTTTATTGCTGCTTATTCATCATTAATTACCAATGACTGCACATTGTACAGCATGGATACTATCTCTTTCATAGTCACTTTCATACATATTTCCTTTCTTAAATAACTATAGCCTGTTATCCTTTCATAGTTCACCTTGTTCTATAAACCCTCATATACAGTAGAATCTTTAGTTCCAACCTAGATGAGTATTGCTCTCATCAGAAAAGCTCTTCCTTGTCATCATCCTCTTCAATGTCAAGACCTTTGTGATTGTTTGACTTACATAGTGTCTGAACTCCCTCAATCATTGTCTGGACCATAGAAGAGGAGACAATGGTCAGACAAGGCAGCCAATACTATATTAGGAAGGACAACCAGATTAGGAAGGTGGATCGCGCCTTTGATGGCATCAATACTTGACATCAGTGCATCAGGGATCAGGCCATCCTGCATCAGACAGGAATAACACTGTGTGCAATCCATATGGAGTCATAATGAGAAGCACAGGACCAAGGTGACATTAGGACATAGCCTCTTATGGTTGGATCTGTCTAGATAGTTGAATACATTCCTTTCTTCCCTCCCTTCTCCCTTCTCTCTGTAAGGTTTGTGGGTTGTGTGTGTTGAGTGTGAGCTCATAACAACTACAGAAACAGTTTGGTGATTTAAATCACAATCTAAAAAGAAACCCAAACCAGTACCCAATGATCTCTTCTCTGGAGATTATATAGCAGGAGATTTTGATGAAGAACTACCTGCAGAATGAGCCTCCTGGTGGAAAGAATATAGAGAACACACCCTCAAATTAGACAACTGTGAAATTTACACTCTTCCAAAGGAAGACATCAGCAGCTGGAACAAACATTGGGATCAGAAATAGATCAAACAAGATCTAGCAGACTTGAACTGAATACAGAACCAAAAAAGGAAGAATTGAAGACAGGCACTGGGGGAGGAAGCCAAGGAACCCAGGAATATGTCTGATGAAAAGGTGAAAGGAGATATCAAACTGCAGCCTACAAGAATTTTCACAGGCAAACAAACTGAAGCACAGTCCTTTACTGACTTAATTAGGGCTCCCAAACCAGCTGAACTAAACTGACAGTTCAGGTTCAGTTCAGGTTCAGTTTGGCCAGATCCCCAAGGCCTTGGTTCAGGTTTGGGCAGTCACCAAAACTGCCTGAACTGAACTGAACCACCCAAACTAACAGGAAGTGTAGGGGCAGTCAGAGTGGTTGGGCAGCCAAGGCAGAATTTTACTGTCTGCTCAACCCATTTCTTGCTTGCCTACCCACCTGCTCACCTGCTTGGATATCCCCCTGTTTTCCCACCCACCTGCTTGCCTACCCACCTGCTTGTGACTTGCCCACCTTTGCCCAGCCCATCAGCCTGATTGGCCATCTCCCTGTTGGCCCATTGACCAATTTTCTCACCAGTGTATCACCTGCTTGTGGCCAATATACTCACCTGCTCATGGCCAACCTGCTCATTCATTTGCTCACCCTACTTACCTGCTTGTGGCCAACCTACTCACCCATTTGATCACCAGCCTACTCACCCACTTATGGCCAGCATGCTTGCCCATCTGGTCACTCACCTGTCCCCTTGCCTGCCTACCCACACCTACCCACCTGCTCACCTGCCTGTGTCTTCTCACTCAGTCATCTCCCTCTTTGCCTGCTTTCCCCAACCACCTCCCTCTTTGCCTACCCATGCCCTTGCTTGCCACCTGCCTGTTAGGATCAATGGCCTCAGTGTGATTCATTCTAAGTCAACAGCAGGAAGTAGAGTCTCAGTCTGCTCCCAGCCTACTGGACAAAGAGTTCTGGACACTGAGTCTGATGATGATGAAAGTCAAACAAAGGGTGAGTCTGATGATGAGGAGAAGAGCACTCAAGGTTGTTCTGAGTTTAGAGAGCAACATTTGATTAAGTTGGAACTAAGGAAATATGACAGTACATGAGGTTTTATATACTGTTAGAGGACAATAAGGATGAAAAGGAAGAGAAGCTGTAATGACCTGAGAAAGGAAACATGAAGGTAGTTATGAAAGGAGATGCTGTCCATATGCAGTTGCACAGTTGATAAGTATGTGAAGATGAGATAACTGGGTGAGAACAGTCCACTGAGTAATAACAATGACAGGCAAGAAAAGTGGAATACAAAAATTGTAACACTGCCTGCTGGCACACAAACAAGGTGCTGCTTTCTCCCCACCATTGCTGACCCAATTGCCTCCACTGCCTTGAACACCACTGGACCACCAATTCCTGCTCACTTTACCACTGCTGCACTACCTCACACCTCACCACCCTATCATGCCTTACTGTCCACTTACTGCTGCATACACTCTCATAATAAACTACATGAGGTCAGGACCAGGACCACTGTGTAATCATGTAGACATGTGTCTGATGTTGCCAACACTTGTTTTCACCCTGGTGCACCACCTGATGCTTGAAAACACTAAAAGGGAATTTTCCTACAGTTCTAGTTGGTTCAAATCTGAACTGAACTGAACTGAACCTGAACTCAGGCAAGTTCCAGTTGGTCCAGGTTCAGGTTTGGCCAAAAACAGCCCTGAACCAAACTTTGGGAGCCCTAGACATGATGACTTCTTTGCCCTTAACACAAATAACTATGATGGGCAAGATGAAAGAGAAATCAGATATGCACTTATGTACCTTGGGCCAGAACCAGACAATTGGAAAAAGATTATTCCATCTTACAGCAGCTAAAACAACTGCTCTAATGTTTGCTCATTTTTCAATGATTGATTGGGATACAATACTGACATAATCCAGGTCCTGTCCAAGATACTGCATCATCTTGGCTTTCCATAACATCTTGAGTCATGTGATTCAGATAAGAAGTCATGAGTAATGGGCCAAACCAACATGGATCTCATTGGAGCAGGTTTTTGACCCTCTATTGTTTACTGTCTAGTACTTGTATGACCTCCATTAGCCTTAATTAACTGCCATTATCCACCTTGGCATGCTTTCTATAAAGTTTTGGCAAAAATTGCATTCCATTCCTCCACCACTCTCTCCCACAATCCATGGACTCCTTTAGGATGTGTGTCATACTGCTGAAATTGGTGTTTCTGATGGTCCCAGAGGTGCTCTATGGGGTTCAGGTCAGGGGATTGAGCAGGCTTGTATATACAGGAAGGTGTAGAAACATGTGATAAATGAGCAACATGTGTGATAATGTAGGTTGGCATGTGATATATGATTGGCATGTGATATTAAAGGTATAAGCATTAGTGATGTCAACAGCTAAGCTGCTTGTTTTCGAAAAATGGCAATTTAGCTTCAAATAAAATAGATAAAAATCTGAAAATATTTGAGCACACTAAGCAATCTGGCCAGCTAGTGACAAGATATTTGATCAGCTACAAAATGGCTAATTTTTTAGCTGATTTCATAGCCAGTCGAATATCTCATTGCTAACTGATTAGATGGCTTAGTGTTGGCAGGAGACCTATCAGCTATTGGGAAGATCTATCTGCTCAAATATTTTCAGATTTTTATCTATTTTATTTGAAGCTAAATTGCGATTTTCCGAAAACAAGCAGCTTAGCTGTTGACATCACTAATAAGCATGCATGAATAATGAGTTTACCACAAGCAACAAAGTAAGCAAGGCAGAATATGAGAAAAACATACTACATAGAGATTGGGGTTTTTACATAACCATAATTGAGCTGTAATTGCAAGTATGCATATTTGAAGAAATGCTGACACTGTTATAGAATGACCCTCTAAGCATCTTGTTTGACACTTAATCATTTCCTTCAGACCTTCTCTGGTTGGACCAGACTTTCCCTTATACAGTATACAGGAAGAGGAAATAGGTTATGGCAGCAAACAGATTGTTAATTGGCCCTATTGATGACATAATTTACACCTTGACATCACACAACATGCTGACATAATGCAAAGCACAGGTAAAAACTAGTCAAGGAGTAAAGCACAACAAAACCATGATTGATTCATTATGCTGAATGTATCTGTAGTAAACATATGAAAACCGTAAATGAGAGACGGAGGTGGGTGACGAAACCAAAATAAATAGCAAAAAAAACACAGTAGCAGCACATCTTATACTTTTCTTTCACTTCTTGCCTTTGTCGCATATCTTAAGCTTTCTTCGTCAACGTCAAGCTCCGCATGCTTTCCTCCAAAATCTCCGTGCATCGACACCTCTTCTCGTCCTTCTTTCCCTCGTCCCCAAGGCTCATGTTTGTCATGCCCATCGTCAGCGACGACATCGAGGAAGGACGGACCGAGACTGGCGACGTCGACGGCTCAACATCAACGACCCGCACGACCGCTTTGCCTTCCAATACCCTGCGAACCTTGTCGACGTCCCAGCTCTTCCCTCCTGTTCCGGTGGACGGCGAGTGAGCGACGGCCGTCGATTGTGACTGCCCGCTGAATGCATCCCAGAACGCACCTCCCAGCTTGCGTAGTAGAGTCTGGCCCGCCAGAACCGCAAGCGCAGCACTCTGCTCCCTCTGCTCGCGATCCTTATCATGATCCTTGTCACGCCCTATGCCATTGAAGTTAAACTTGGGGGAGCCCGGAGGTGTTGGCAAGCCGGTGTAAGATGATGAGGAACCTGTGGTATGTTTGCCCGATAAGACCGACGAGAGGGTAGAGCCATGGTAAGAATAAGGGAGAGGTGGTGTCGACGGCGGTGATGGATAAGATGAAGTCGAGGCGAAGAAATGCGGGCGGAGACTTGACGCGAGACTGGTGAGTTGAGATGTTGTCGAAGAACGATGTGTCTGAGAGTGTTGGCTCCTCTGGAAGTGTTGCTGAGCCGCCATCTTGCCCCACAGATGCATACGGTAACTATGCGAGATAACATGTCAATCAATAGCTGCCGAAAGCGAGCAAACAGATACATACGCATCCAATGTCTTCATCGTCAATGGGTTGCTATCTGCCCATCCTTCGAATCCGCCGGCATTCAGGCCAGCGCCAAAATTGGTCGATACGTTGATGTTCTTCGCCACTACGCCATTGAGTGCTGGATTTATGTTCTCCTGCAAAGCCCTCGTTACACTCCTCTCTGCCTTGCCTGCGCCTAGGGCTTGAGACAAATCGGGGATGAAGACGCTATGGACAGGTGTGACACCACCGCCCATTCCCATACCAAACGACGGCCGAGTGGTCCCACCCCAGAAAGCGGCAGCGCCCAACCTCGGTGACGTGGGAAGATCTTTCTGCGTGTTCGGCGTGAGCAGACCAAGTGATGACGAGGAAGGCTGAGGAGAAGACGTCGGCGTGGGGAGGGCGAGCGAGACATTGGCATTCGTCGCACTCGAGTGCAAGGCAAGAGTTGGGTCGATAACACCCGATGTAGGTGTTACTGCGGATGCTGACGTTGACAACTCGACAACGACCCCAGATCCTGATCCGAAACCCGCACCGATTGCCGGAGTGATAACCGAAACCGAACCTGGGGTAGACACAGCCAAGGGCGCAGGTGCTGGAAGGTTCAGGCTGGCAAGGGACTCTGTTCCTCGGCCTTCTAGAAGGATCTTCTTCAGGGCCGCTATCTCCTGACGAAGGGCCAAATTCTCTGACTGAGTGGATCCAAGCTCGCTGCGAATGGAATCGAGCAGACGATCTCGTTCAGCGATATCTCCTTCAAGCGTAGTAATATATTCTGCCGAGAGAACGCGTCAGCCCGGCACGACGGAGGTAAGGCGGGTGGGAAAATCAGTACCTTTTCGTCTCACTCGGAAATTGCGCGCCGATATTTTATTCCGGAGTTGACGCTTCTCTTTGCTGGACATTTTGGCGAGTACCTCGGGCGCTGGTCGCCAGTCGATAGCGAGATCTTCTTTATTGTTGGATGTTGGTGATGTGGCGCCAGACCCATCAGATTGACGAAAAGATAGTTCTATGTCGTCGACGCTGGAGACCTCGGACGAGGCACGAAACTTGGCCTTCTTTAGAGCCGCAGCATTTGCAGCAATGGTCGCCGCGGACTGTGCGGAGGTAGTAGCCAAAAGACTGGAATCTCGGCTAGTATGCACATGGGGTGGAGCTACGCTCTTCTTGACGATGCCACCGCTTTGTACGGTGCCTTTCCTCGACTTCCCGTGGCCGCCTACTTTGGCAGGTGTGATCGTAAGGGTGAGGCGCTCGCGTTGATCTTCCGGTATTGATTGCTGTTTCTGAGAAGTGGGCTGTGCTTCATGGGAAGATTCTTCGTCCTCTTCCACAGTCTCCAATTCAGACGTGGATACGGACGGAGCGGGCGTCCCAACGAAGGCGGGGTCAATTCCAAGATAACTGGCAAGATCTGATGACGAAGTGCCCTGGATAGGTAAAACTGCATCCATGTTGAAGCCCATCGATAGATCCATCATGTCCGGGTAGTTCATCTGCATCCCTGCAAGAGACATAAAGTCGAATGAAGAACCCTTAAGCGAGTCATGATCAAGGAATTGCAAGCCGGAGCCACCAAGTGAGCCAGAAGGAAGGGAAAAATCCGGGAATGCCGACGGTGGCATATCCTGTGGGGGTGTAGTCAGCAGATTCTGGAACGGCGACTGGGGTGGCGAAGAGTCATTGTCTGAGGGTGGTGAAGCCGACGCGCTGGCATTGGCTGCAAAAAGGTCGGTGTTGATGAAATCGGCGAAATCTACAGCGTGGTGAGAGTCAACAAGCATTGCTCTCCCAAAGTCCGCCTGCGCCCCGTTCTACCTTAACTTACGTAAGAGTTCTCAGCACGTGACCCGGCTCGCCCGCGTCGCTTCCTACCCGCGACCCGTGAGTCAGGGGCTCAACATGCCTCGAAGACACCGACGCTGCTTCGTGGTTACGCTGACCGTACTGTGCGGCTTTGCCATTTACTTTTTTCCAAATCCAACTCAGAAACATGTATATTTGTCAAATGGTCTTTTACAAGTCAACCCAGATGCGCCGAATCCCATTTACGAACTTATCAAAACCAACAAAGCTCGGTGGGCAGACCGGCTCACCCGTGCTAGCCAAACATTACCCGAAGCTATAGCAGAATACATGCGACGGTACGGCCGGCCGCCACCCAGAGGCTTCGACATATGGTTCAATTGGGCCAAGTCCCACCATGTCCAACTCTTGGATGATTACGAGTCCATACACCGAGGACTAGAGCCCTTTTGGGGAATATCACCATCGGATTTTAGAATGATACAAGCAGACCAGGAATTAACAACGGACACTTTTACCGTTGCCAAAAACTCGTCTTATAATCCAACATACCTTGCCCGTGCCTCCTTTTCGGACCCAGACACTTGGCAGCAAAGGGCCCTCCTTCGTGGCCTCGACGAAATCCTCGACTTACTTGAGCCCATTGACGACCTATTGCCCAACTTTAGAATGATCTTTTCGCCGCATGACAATCCTAATTTACTCACCAATTACGAAATCCGACAAGCGCATATAGACGCCGCTCGCAGTGGAAACTGTAAGTTCCTATCATACCTTCGCGGACATTTGTCTTGACCTTCATCAGATGTCAACATATCCGTCTTTCCACCTCCATCCTCAATCGGATTCCGAGCAACATGCGCGCCAGGTTCCCCAGCACGGCCATACGACGCCCTTGACATCCCCATTGACCGCTCCACACATCCTCCTCCACGCACAAGCCCAAAAACGTTCATTCACAATCACCTGCATGCTATGGACCCCTGCATGCACCCCTACCTCTTCCACCACCACGGCCAATATGTCGCTCACGACATCGCTCCGTTCCCTTTGCAACCCCACCTCGCGCTCCAATTCGCCTACTGCATCACCCCCGTCTTCCACGACGTGGCCCCCCCCAGCTTCATTGCCTACGTGAACGACTCGTATCCACGCCACAACGATCTTCCATGGGACGAAAAACTTGACGAGCGGATCATGTGGCGCGGGAGCAACACAGGCATGATCTTCAGCGAGGACACGCGTTGGCAATGGAGCCAGCGCGCCCGGCTGGTGAACATGACGACGCAACTGGACGGTTCCGAGAATGTCCTCTTGCCTGCCTCCCGGAATGCAGAAGGACGCAGGAGGACACCGATCGGACAGGGCACCCCGGTCAGGCGCTCGCTCCTCAACCCGGTTATGACCGACATTGCGTTCACGGGCACGCCGTTTGGGTGCGAGCCATATTACTGCCAGTATCTCTCCACCGTCTTTCCCTTCCAGCCGAAACACGACGCAGGGAGCCTCGAAACGGGGCTGCACAAGTACTTTGTTGATGTGGATGGACACGGGTGGTCGTCCCGGTTCAAACGGCTCATCACGAGCAATGCGCTCGTGTTCAAAGCGACGGCGTACCCTGAGTGGTGGTTGGATAGGATACAGCCGTGGGTGCACTACGTGCCTATCCAAGTGGATTATAGTGATCTGTATGATGCGTTGGTGTTTTTCCGGGGCGGGTTTGAAGTGGGTGGGTCCGGCTTTGAGGAGGGTGTGATTCAGGGAGTGGATGGTGAGGAGGAGGACGGTGAGGAACGAGCGGATGGGCAGAGGCCGAAAGCGGTGGTTGGACAAGATGGGGAAGATGAGCTTGCGAGAGAGATTGCGAGTGCGGGACGGGAGTGGAGCCAGAGGTTTTGGAGGAAAGAGGATATGACGGCGTATTTCTGGAGGATGATTCTGGAGATCGCGAGACTGAGTGGTGAAAGAGATGGCCGGGATGATTTGGAAATGGATTACTAGTAGATCTGGCCATTTGGAACGCTATTGAAGATAAACTAGCATCGTGCATCAATGAAGCTCGAACCATCGCAGGCACGTTCGATACCACCTCCCCGCGCCCATCTTAGAAATGCGTATCCTCAATATCTGCGTCGTGCTTATTATTACAATTACATCTGTAGCCAAGATCCAATCTACACATGGCATCTATAACCTTGTGGAGCGTCGCATGCCAGGCCTTAAACACACCTTCACATTCATCATCGTTAACCCAACAGACCCGTACCAGCTACAGAACGACAGGTATACGGTATCTACAGACGTCTGGGGCCAGATAACAGTCAAGGGCAGCTCAGCAAGCGCACTTGCAACGGGGTTGGTGATTTGAATATTTCATTCTGGTACGCAAACTCATGTGACATAGCCTGCATGGTTACTTGACCGACATTGCCCATATTAATATCAACTGGAACTCGCCCAGCCAGTTGGATATCGATCCCCGTTCACTCCCTAGAGTGTTCGATCCCTTCAGCGGTACCAGCGTGGTACCTTGGAGGTACTATTTTAACCCTGGTACGCATATAGCAGCCTATCTGTGCCAACGTTTGTTGACTCGTCATAGTGATGTTGTCGTACACCGCCGCGTTTTGGTCATGGGAAGACTGGGAAGCACAACTTGATTGGATGGTGCTTCGTGGCGTCAATCTGCCGCTTGCCTTGGTCGGGACTGAAAAGATCCTTGTTGAAATTTTCCGCGAGATTGGTTTGACAGATGATGAAATACTGTCGTTTCTCAGCGGTCCAGCTTTCCAGGCTTGGAATAGATTTGGAAATATCCAAGGTTCATGGGGTGCTATTGCTACGCCTTTCTCTTGGATAGAAGATCAGTTTTCATTGCAAAAGAAGATTCTTGGCAGAATGGTGGAACTAGGAATGACGCCCGTCCTGCCATCCTTCGCGGGCTATGTTCCTAGTGGCATCAAACGCATTTTTCCGAATATCACATTTACGCGAGGCTCGGCTTTCGTTAACTTGGCCCCAATCTACACCTCGGACACTCGTCTGGACCCCGTAGAACCTCTTTTCGCACAGTTACAACAGAGCTTTATCGCGAAGCAAATGCAGGCTCACGGAAATATATCAAGTATATACGCACTCGATCTCTTCAGCGAAAATAATCCGTCTTCTGGCGACTTGTCATATCTACATAATGCTACCTATAATGTTTTGCAGAGTCTGAAAGCTGGTAATTCGGCGGCAATTTGGCTCACCCAGGGCTGGTTGTTCTACAATAATCAAACTTTCTGGACACCGGAACGCGTTCAAGCGTATCTGTCTGGCGTTGAGAGCCCAGAGGACATGCTTATCCTGGACCTTTGGTCAGAATCGCATCCACAATGGCAGCGAGTGAATTCGTACTACGGGAAGCGATGGATTTGGTGTCAAGGACACGACTTTGGTACAAACATTAATCTTTATGGGCAAATCACGAACATTACCGTCAATTCAATTGAAGCACTTGCCGCCTCTAGCAATCTCATCGGATTTGGAATGACACCGGAAGGTCAGGAAACAAATGAAATCATGTACGACCTTTTGCTCGACCAAGCCTGGTCCAAGGCTCCCATTAATACCCGGTCCTACTTCCACAATTGGGTCACTAGCCGGTACTCGGAGAGTAGTTCCATTCCTAGTGATGTCTACGCCGCTTGGGAGACTCTCCGCACGACCGTTTATAACAACATAGTAAATTTAACTATAGTAGCGGCTGTGCCAAAGTCGATTCTAGAGTTGGCACCAGGCACCACCGTTTTTGTTGGCGGAACCGATCGTCATTCCAGAATCATCCCCTACGATCCGGCGGTTGTGATAAAGGCTTGGAATTTAATGTACAACGCGTCAAAGGCGGAGGAGGGTACTCTGTGGCAAGATCCATCATTCCAATATGATATGGTGGACTTTACGCGACAAGTTCTCGCGAACGCTTTCGCCAATCCGATTTACGCAGATCTGTTGGAGTGCTATTTCCACTCTTCCTGCAACGGCTCAACTGTCTCCGCGCTCGGTCAGAAACTCCTTGGCATACTTTCCGCAATAGACACGGTCCTTCTCAGCCATCGGCGCTTCTTGCTATCAACCTTCATTGCGGCAGCGCGTTCTGAGGCTGGCTCGAACACGACTGTTGCGAATTTTTTTGAAAGTAATGCTCGCAACCAGATCACACTGTGGTATCCCAAGGCTGAATCAAGTGTCAATGATTATGCATCCAAAACATGGGGTGGACTCGTTTCCTCGTACTACATGGCCCGATGGAATATTTTCGTGAATTACATCGTCGCGACGGGTTCTGCGGATTATAACTATACTGCTCTTAATGCGCGAGTTTACCAATTCTCGCAAAATTGGCAGAATGAACGGTGGGGTACGAATCCTGGAGAACCAAATGGAACGGTGGGGTCGCCTAAGGAAGTTATAGCTGCAGTATACGCGAATTGGACTGCCATTTTCAGCGGTTATTAATTCAAGGGTTGTTCGTAGGGCCTATATGTTGCGTTGTTGTATGCGGGGCGAGTAAAATACTAAAATCCCCCGCACGGCTTTTGTGTTTTGGTCACTTGCCTAGCCCTGCCCATCTTGTGCACCGCGCTTTAATGAGGCCGTTACTCTTAACGCCTCCAATTCTCACCATGCCGCCCTCTCCTTTGCACCGCCGCCCTCCCCTTTGTCCTGTCCCTCGAGCGGCCTCCAACAAGGTTTCTCACTGTCTTCCACTTGCTCAAACACCATCATCTCCCCGCTTCACTCCAGCCTTTCATCCTCTCTCCATTCTCAAATGACCTCCAACGAGGCTTTCCTTAGTGCCCCCTCGCCACCCTCTCCCGATTCCAACTTTTGTACTGGCGTCTCTCTCCCCGTTCAAACAGCCTCGGCACAAGTGCCCTCTCGATGCCCTCTCTCAATGGCACCTTGCCATGTTTTACTTGTTTGGATATAAGTGTAGTTGTTTGGAGTACGGCTCGCATTATGTAACAAATACAAAACAAACCCAAACCTCTCTAGTACTACAAACATCGTAAGCGCATCCACCAATCGTAAGCGCATCCACCAATCGTTGTGCACAATGACTGACGGCCAGATACTACTGAAGCGCTGACTAATACAATGGGGATCGTAGAAGACATACCTCAAGACATTGTCCGAGAAATATTTTCTCATTTCTCTTCAACTCTGGCGGTTTATGAGACACAAGACTTTCCTTGGTATCTCGGTCACATCTGTGCAACGTGGAGGGCCGTATTTTTTTCCATGAAATCGCAATTCTGGAAAGATATAATGCTAGAATGGCCCCACTTCCCACTTCCAAGGTACACTCAGCGTGTCATGGAGATATTGAGATTCTTTCTCCGGTGTAATCAAGGCTTGTCGTTCTCATTCATCCTTTGCACAAACTTCTCTATCTATGCCGACGAAGAAGTTCAGGATATCATTCAAGTACTACTGATTCTAGTGTCAGAGTCAACTCGATGGCAGGACGTTTCAATGAAGCTCCGAGCGTCAATGCTGCCAACGCTATATCGCATCAAGCACAATCTCCCTCTTCTACGATCCCTTGAATTGTTGTTGTGCTCGGATGATCACTACGACTATTCGATACCTGAGCTCTACAGTGATGTTTTCAAAACGGCACCACTTCTCACCTCCATATCTGTCAATCGCCTTTCCACATGGAATTTTAACTGGCCCTCTCTGACATTCATCCATTTGGACCACGCATTAAACATTAGCCTGCTCTATACTGCGCTTCCCTCTGCAGTCCGTCTGAAGGGACTCGAAATTGACGAGCAAATATTTTGCCGCCCAATGATATACCCAATTGAACTGATCAAGTTACCATGCTTGACGTATTTGAGGGTCGTCTCTTCCGGCTTTCTAAAAGTGTTAGAAGCCCCTAGTTTACTCGATTTGCAGATCTATTCCCAGAAGCAAGATGTGACACGTGAAATAAATATCATAGATTTCATCCATCGATCATCTTGCACACTTCGCCATCTTTCTCTCGGAAATCGGAAAGCCTCTGCTGTGAAGCAGGTATTGCTATGTACACCCAAAGTACGATATCTCTGCCTCGAACACATTGGAAATGTCGCCGACCTCTTCACTTGGCTTTCAAGCAAGGACGAGCAAGCGCCTGGGCCCTTGGCTCACCTAGAGGCACTGCGCGTCTGTGGAGACCACGAATTGGGAGATGAAGTCATAGAAGATCTCTCGCTCATGGTCGCGTCGCGAGCCAGCGGCCTACACACAAGTGTTGACAGAGGATGTCTGAAGAAACTGACAATTGACAAACACTGGAGCTGGAGAACATCAAATGATGCGCTGGAACGGCTCAGATCCTTGTGTCGTGTCCTCGGAGTTGAATTACAGTATCCGTGCCATATATATTTTTGCAAATTCTGTCACACGATAAACCTCTATCGGACCTACGAGACGTTATGAGCCATTCTTAGCCTTCCATGTACCTTGCCATCGCCATGTAGCCTCTGCCCCTGTTTTGCAACAGACGTCTCCGTCACTGGACAAAACATTGCAAAACCTCATACTTGCTGTGAGAGCAGAATTGGGAAACCGACGATATTTTCAGCTGGTTTGCTGGACATGCTTCCACCACGAGGTAAACTCGAGGCGGATTGATCATAAACATCACCAGCTTTGCACGCGCGGACATTGGCACGCGCGTGGCATGCTTAAAAGCAATTATGTTGACGTAGAGAATACACCCGATCCCCTACTGCACGCTCACGCAGGAATCTCCGCAGGTGGTTCATCGTTTGTTGTTGATGCGAGACACCCGCGAGATGCCATCGCCGTTAGCAACTTTTCAACGTAACTCCGCGCTTTCGACGGGCAATCGTGAGGCAGCCTGAAGTTCCTGTCGGTTAACCAGCTCCTCTGGGTTGACGCTACTAAGGAAACGATCGTAAGGCTTCACTACTTTCCTTTTCGAAAGGTGCTCAAATGGAACTGCTAGCCAAACAGTTATTAATCACTCCAACACTTATCAGCGCATATCAACGTGGCATTTACTACGCATTCAGAGCCGGCTCCGAAACTACTTTGAAACATGGCGATTCTTCTACATCTGACAGTCCGCGGATAATTGCCATCGATGGGAATAGGTGGCAGTGTGTTGATAAGCTTTAAACTTGAACGAGTCACGAATTCTACTACAGTTTGACCAGGATACGACAACGTCTGTGAGTGTGTGAGAACATACTGGTGTACGTGACTGAGGAGTCCATACCAAGATGTTTCGGGCATCATGACAAAGTTAAACCAATGTCTACTGAGTGCACACTGCTTAAGACAATGCTAAAACACGCCCGAACAGTTGCAAATAGTCAGGAGCTAAACAAAGTCCCGATCACTTAGGATTGTCCTGTAAACAATGCAGTGCATCATCTCGGCTTATCTAAATATGTGCATAATGCCACCATTCACGCATGTCATTGATCACCATCAATCACCGCGCATCTGCCAGACTGCCATACGTAATTGATGTCTCCGCCGCGCGCTCGGTAACGACCTCAAATGAGACAGAGAAGGCACAGCCCGACCCTTTTGAGCTTAAAGTACAGCCGTGGCCTCCTTCTGGAGGCTACTAACTTTTCTTCTTTCGGTTCACCGGGAGGGCTTCCAAGTATGTCAGGCCTTACTCCTGAACAGTATGTAAAGACTGCGGAAGATTTGTGTGCCGAACCCATTCTCTTCGACTGTTTATTTCACTAATATGATCCCAGAATGGCGGCCAAGATGTATTCCTTGGCAGCATGTGGTGAGCACCGGTCGCCCTACCGATGAACAGCGCAGAACAACTATATCAATCCGTTCAGTGATGATATATTACGACATAATGCTTACCTTTGCTGATGAAGTCGAACTGATATGGTCCAAAAAGTTCTCCTTTTTTTCGCTACTGTGGTATATAGTACGTGTCTTATTCTGGTCTGCGATTGACAAAGATTGATCGTCGATCGATGCATAGAACCGCTACGTCTCGCCACTAGGCTACGTCGTTATCATCGTTTGTGCGTCACGATCCTGTCGTGATCTTATTATCGGTTAAGCGCGCGTATGGCAGCATTCCATGACCGATGGAGCGATGCGGTCTGCGATCGCTACATTCTTTTCCCAGAAGCACTGAAGATAAGCACATCCCTTGCTATAGGAGGTAACTTTAGCCACGTGCTTCATCGTCCCCGATAGAGATCAATCCAACAGTGATATTTATTTTGCGTTTGTATGCGTTGTATCAAGGAAGGAAGATCGTTGTCGTTCTTGGTTCTATTCTCCTTGCTGGAGAACTTGGCATAAAGATAGTGAGTCCACCAATTCCATGACTAGATAATAACTTACCACCGATTTTCATTTCATGACTAGTGGGCTTTCACATGTGGAACTAGATTGCAGCTACCACCGGGTTGGTTTCTTCTGATGATAATCTTCAAATCGTTCTAAAGTTACCCTAGGACTTGTTGGTTGCATTTTAGTGGGAAAACCAGATTTGTGAGTAATAATCGTGATACCTAGTAGGGATTCCAGGGATCTGATCACATGTACGCTAGGCGCATAGCTTTTACTTGGATCTCGGAACTGATTTTCGGTACTTGCAACCCCCTTCGACCTTACACGAACTTGAGTCATCGCGTGCGACAGATTCGATTGTTTTCTTTGCCACGCTTTATCGGGCAATCTCGAGCCATTCACGAGTGAAAGGACAGCGACGTGTTTCCCTTTTCGATGTGATGATCCGAGATGGTATGTGTTGACACAGTAGTGTAGGGCCCTATGTGGATGTTGACTGGTGAGAATGATAGGTGTCATATATTTCGGAGTCATCTTCGTCGCAAATTTACTCACAGTCCTAATGTTTATGGTACGCCCCTCCAGTACTACTATGTCGACACGCTCTGATATTAGGCATATAGTTGGCACCTGTGCGTCCCATTCATTGTTCAACTTCGAATGATTTATTCGCGATGAGTGCAGGCAGATATTAAAGCTATCAATGCAAGCTTCAGCACGCTGTAGGTTTCCTGGGATCAAGGAGAGTTCTGTTTGTTTACATTATATTGTCAGGATTACGAATCTGATGGTGTCACGGATGATTCTGCATATGCGATCCGTCGGGTCCAAATACGACCAAGATCAATCTTTTGAACTCAATCGTGTGATGCGAAAGGCACCAGTGCCGAACCGTAACCAAAGCGCCTTTCTCTGAGTCCCCCGAGTTAGGTGTCCTGTGTGACTGGGGGAAGACAGCAGTTATATACCATAGGTCTTATATTTATGCAGTCTGCAAGAACATTGTAAGATGTAAAGTTGAATTGTATTTGTGCCATCATCCCACGTTTATATGAATAACCGGATGGACGAACGATGGACGAAAGCTGTCGGACGAAAGACAGGGTAGTGCCTGAGTAAGAGAGGCTGGGCAAGAGATAGCACGGTCAGACAGCGAGCGAGCGAGGCCAGGTAATATAATAGCGAGAGGGCAGAGGGCGAATAGGCGGAAAGCGCGAGGTAAAATGGGTGTTAGTATGGGCGTGGTGTAAGTAATCGACCGAGCCAAGCTGTGGCAACACTGCGAACGATCATATGGCGAGTTCCTGGCTGCCACAAATTCGAGTCATCGACGAAGTGGCACTCCTGGTTCAATTGCGGTACGCCAACCGTACGACCGGCGTAGTCTACATTTTCTGTGTTGTTAACAGTCCAGAGCGTAGTAGTTATCTTATCTTCGTCTGATTCTGAATGATCTTGAGATTTATTATATGCGCGCCAAAAGGCGTACTCCACGAGGTGGAAATCTCGAATACCATTCAGTTTGCAAATTTACACTGCTTTCTGAGCCCCTGATGCGGACGTGTCGCGAAGTAATTTCCGGATCATGGGAGAAGATATCTGCGGCCTTTGCGGAATCTAGCCACCTTACGATTTCCAAATCTTGGATTCGGTACCGGGACCTGCGAAAGAAGCTCCATGATTTTAATTTCCCAACAAGTCGAACCCCCCAAGTGGCATGGCAATGGACAATTTTTTTTTTCAGGGCCTGACCGTTATGATCGTGTTTTAGGTTTGGATGTGTGATGAATGCACCGGAGAATGCGATCCAGCGAACAGGGAAAGGGCTGCGAGCTATCCAAGTTTCGACTTGCACCGCTTCTTTCCCAGCTAAAATTCCACGTCGAAAGATGAAATATAGTCAAGGCCGTCAAATATGGAGCGTTGAAAAAGGTATATGCGTTCTTGGTAACAAAAGTATTGAGACGAGACTTGTGCTCCTACGATCTCGAGTTGATTGAATCGGTGGTTAACACGGGCAGCTCCGAATGTTGAAAGGATTCACATCGACTGTGACCCTGCTCCGACGGATTGACGCTGATATCAGGTCCATGATTTGCTCGGCGCGGGACGTAGACATACCGATGAGCTTGGCCGCCTTCCCACACCTTCCATTCCACACCCTTGATTACACAAGCTCTCCTTGATAATATCTCTTCCACAAATTCCGTGCGTTTATCCTTTTGAATATTGAGAATTAGAATGTCTCGGGATGGACAGCATAGGTACTGCAATACGGTTAGTAACCGGGTCTTCACCGATTGCGACGGGGCAGGAATGACGTACACAGCAAACAAATACCCCCTGCCGCTGTGAATATGACCCAATTCCTTGTTCGATTGTGTCGGAAGTCTACCAGTCGGCAAGTTGCCGGCCAGGTGGAGGAAAAGGTATGACCATGGAGCGAAGTTTATCATCAGTACGTACAATAGCCGCGCTCGTTGCTCGCGATAAATTGCGGTAAGTAAGTCACCATGAGCGTAACAGTTATCTAATCCTCATCTGATTCTCGTAGATTCTCATTGATCGAACTCTGGTTATAAATGTCATGTGAATGGTCATACGGATCTTGAGATTCATCGTGTGCATGCCAAAAAGGCGTACTCCATGAGGGGGCGGAGTATTGAATACCATATGATTTGCAGTGCTTCCTGAGCTCCCGACGTGCGCTATTCGGTCCTTCCTCATTGCCAGCCTTTCCAAAAGTTAACTTTTGCAATTTTTCAATAACGAAACCGGCATTTTTGATCCGTTTCTTGCGCAGAGAAACAAATTTGAAAACCTCGTCAACTTCGTCACGGGACAGCTGACATTCGATTAAGGATAACGATTGTAAGCGAGCTAGCTTAGGCGTTGGCATTTCATTGAACAATTTGAGAACGCGGCCAACGTTGGGAACATGGTACAGAGTTAATCGAGTAATTTCTGGAGCATGGGAGAAGATGTCTGTGGCTGTGGCGGAATCTAACCACCCGGTGACTTCCAAATTTTGGATTTGGCATCGGGACCTGCGAAGGAAGGATTCCAATATTTCAGTAGGCAAACGGGTCGAACCCCCAACTGTCATGGAAGTGGTCAACGTTTCCAGAACAGGTGCTGTTATGATCGATAGCAAATCGATGCAGCCTAGGTCTAGGTGTTTTAGGTTCGGAACTGTGATGAACGCGGAGCGAACAGGGAAATAACTCGGGGCTATCAAAGTTTCGAGTTGCACCGCTTGTGAGAGGATAAAAGGAAGTCGGGCCGCCTCCTCCGCCTCAAGTATCTGGAATTCCAATAGAGTCATTCTTTCCCAGCTGAAATTCCATTTCGAAAGACGGTGTAGAGTTAAGCGCGTTAAATACGGAGCGTCGAGGAACGTATCGACATTATTAGTTTGATATATCGCCGGTCCTCCTACAATAAGAACCATGGATTCCAGTTGATTGACTCTGCCCTTGATACGGGGCAGCTTCCGAATGTTGTGTGAATCCACATCGATTGTAGCCCTTCTCCAACGGGCCGATGCTGATATCAGCATGTCCATGATTTGTTGGGCGCGGGATGTAGACTCTTTTTCACCTCTACCGACCGCCACTTCGAAGGAAAACGAATGGCCACGATTGCGCTCCAGGAACATCTTGAGCACCTCAATACATCTATCTGCCTCTGACTTGTACGTCGGGCTGTAAGGGCGTGGAAAGTCGATATATATATAGCTCCAAAACATTCGATGCATAGATAAGAATTCGGCGCGCCATGAGGAGCAGATATGAGCAAGATACCAAGGAAACTGGTTCAGAGCCGCTGTGATCAAGCTCGAGGAGAAGTGCTTTAGAATGTCGTAAAGGAGATGGCGGGGGAGATGTTGTGCAACGGGTAGTCCAAGCATATGGGTACGAAGCATGGCTGCAGCCATTGAGATGCCTGCGGTGTGTGTATCGGGAACTTGTGGCAGCTGGACACGGGTGAATCCAGTGTACCGGTTGCCGCCGGACTACATTCTATGTAGAACATTAGAAACGCGATTATTTCACAGTCACTGCACCAGGATTCGAGGAGTGCTAAGCTGTCTGTCTACGGATTTTTCACTTTTGAACCAGCATACGCGCTGCAATTTACGTGGCCGGTTAGCAACCGCCGGGGCGCCGGACCAGGTTTGATGCCAGTGGAACTTGGGAATTCACCAGCTTACAGACCCCACCACCATTACTTTATTGTCATCTACGAAAACATTAAAAGACTCTTGCACTCGACCCTCAACGTTAGTATTCGGCGTAAATAAAAGAATTCAATGGCGAGCTCCACGTCGCGCCCACCCCGGGCCACAGTGTTTAGCCTGTCTCTCCCTTCTTCCGCTGCTTCCTCTCGCAATTCATCCCCAACACCGCCGGCGCGGCGCAAGAACGCCTCTCGCGACTCCAGGCTTGACATCACCTCGGAAGAGTCACCCGGAAGCCTAACTGTGAATGTCTACGATACGATGCTGCCCCGATGGAGGGCAGCCATTCGGCGGCGGTTGCTAGCAAGGGTAGAGAGCGAGTCCAAGGTGATCGCAAGGATGCAGGTATGTCGGCTTTGTGTTGTTCAGTTGCACCCTTGCCTGATTTGCCCGTATGACAGGAATTTATCCGAACTCCCTTCCTGGATGCTTACTTCGTCTATACATCCTCACTAGGCACGCACACGTTTTTCATGGCTGCCATCCCTGCTCTGTATTTCTTTGGTTACGACGACTTGGGCGGAGGGTTAGTTGTTCCTAATGACTAATGCAGCAATTTGTCTGACAAGGGCACTTGCCATTCTTAGCCTTATCCTTATTTTGGCGTTTGGCGTTTATTTAACATCCGTCATTAAAGATCTCGCATGCTCGCCAAGACCTTTTGCACCCCCCGTAACGCGACTTAGTGCGTATTCAGTTCTACTTTTTATTTTAAAAGACTGATTAGCGTCGACCTAATTTTGCAGCTATCAGTACACACCATCTCGAATATGGCTTCCCATCTACCCATTGCACCAACAGCATATCCATCGCTCTCTTCCTTTTTGCTCTCATTCACAGACTAGCATATCCATCTCAGCTCATAGCTGCCGAAATCCCAATCGAACCCGCAATGTCGCCGCAAACCTTTACCTTCCTCTGCATTCTCCTCTGCATATACACCTTTTCTATTGTCTATGGCAGGCTATACACCGCCATGCACTCTTTTACTGACTGCGCCGCTGGAGTTTTCATCGGGGCCGTGATCTGGTGGGCTGAAACCAGTTGGACCGGTATACCGATCCGCCTCCTCTCCTCCTCTTACTCCATCCTCATCAACGCCCTCACCTTCCTCGGGGTTGGAACACCCATATCGTCCGCCTCCACATCTACATCACCTGACCTCGTTGTCCACCTCGGACACGGTCTTGGTCTAGGTTCCACCGTCTCCGCCTGGGTCGAAAAAGGCGGATGGGAAGTCCCTCTGATCCTCATCCCCCTTGCTATTCTCGCCGCCAACCAACACCCGCAACCCGTCGACGACTGTCCTTGCTTCGAAGACGCCATCGCCTTCGGATCCGTCGTCCTTGGCGTTCTCGTCGGAAAATGGGCGATGAACCAGCTCGGGATATCCCGTGTTCCCACCATCATGCCAGGGAGCGGATGGGTGTACGCTGCTGACAGGGGATGGACGCAAGTTGCGCGAACCTGGGAAGACGTACTGGCCTGGTGGGGCATTGCGCTTCTCAAAATGGTGTTTGGGCTCTTTACGATATTCGCGTGGCGGTTACTGGCCAAGAGTGCGATGCATTTGGTGTTGCCCCCCGTTTATCGACTGTTGGCGCGTGCGGTCGAGTTGCCGAAGCGACGGTTCTACACCCCTGCGACGGATTACAAGAGTGTCCCGAGCGAGTTCAGTAAAGAAGGTGGCTTGTTGCGTCCTATACCAAGTGTCATTGATCTGCCTGCGCAACGTGGAGTTGCAGTCGTGGAGAAGCGTAATGGTAATGAGATGAGAGGAAGAAAAAGAGCGAGGGATATCAAACTCCGGAATGGAGTAGCGGATAGGGAAAAGAATGCGGCGATGAAAGCATGCGAAGCTGACACGTCGGATGAAGACAAGGATAAGGATGGGCAGCCGATCAAGCACTACGACGCTGACGGTAACCTATCTCTCTGTTTGGCCGTTGTAATGGATGCTAATATGACATCAATTCAGTTGTCACGAAATTGGTTGTGTATTCCGGCATCGCGGTACTGGCGTCGGAAGCACTGCCAGCATTGTACAATATCCTCGGATGGGGTATCCGATCTTGGCCATCTGCCTAGATAATTCTTTGGATCGTCCATTTCGTTTATATTCCCTACATATTAATTACGCCGCTTACGACAGTGTAAAGTACTAACCCACTCTCATATTATGTACTTGTAAATTAGTCTTATTATCCAAGCTTTAGGAGATGCCGCTCAGCGCTCGGTCTGTTCTGGCGGAACCCGTGTGAAATTGCCGACGGATCTGTGGATCGTGTCGACTAAGCCAGCGTCCTACCCTCATAACGCCGCTACCCAAAGTTTTACTCACAACAGCCTTACTAGAGGCTGTTATGCATCTGATGTGACTGAAGCTCAATGTCTACAGCAGAATCCTACGCTGATGGCTTGAGCCTACCAACATCATCCATCGCACATGCAAAGCCTACTCCCTCCTATATCGTTTAACGAAATTCTTAAGCACTTTTCTGCGCCCCTGGTTCTGTACCAAATCGATCAACATCCCTGGTATCTTGCTCATGTCTGTTCTTCATGGCGCGTCGAATTCTTGACAATGCGGCGGAATTTTTGGAACGAGATCAGAGTTCTCATTCGTACCACTTGGCGCACAGAGAAGGATATTGGTTCATCAGTTCCGAACGCGATGGGGAACAATTTGCTTCGCATCCTGTTCAGCCTGGGAGCTGTGAACGCCTCCCTGGCCCATTGCGATAACACCGACTCAGGTACCTTGACTCTCTGCTTCGGCGCGCCGGGTACGTGGATTTCCTCATACCTTTCGGGAGTCCTCAGGCAACTTGCATTTTTTGTTCGACATCAAATGCCCCCTTGACTAAACATCAAATTTTATCGAGAGTCCGGTTGGGTTGGAGGGTCGATCAAGGTGCGAGAGTGGCCGACGATGTTGTCCGCCTTGACACCTTTTGCCTTTTCCCCCACAAACTCATGTCCTTTGGGTCAAAAGCTTCAGCCAAGCTTATTGGCGCGCTATCTGGCTCGCATCGTGGTAGTGCAGAGCAGTCTGCAGTGAGGACAAGAGAAGAGGCACTGTAGTTGTAACTTGTAGCAGGAGCTTGGCGACGCTTGCTGACCGACTCCATCTCATAATAACCACTTGCTGACCAACTCCATCTCATAATAACCACTTGCTAACATAGTACATGTTTTATCTCACTGTTTCCTCGCGTCTCCGCTTCTTTCCCTTGCTATCACCACCTTTGTTCGACACATCATATTCCACCATCCATTCAGTATGATCAGATTCTGACAAGCGTTCAAGAGGCCGCATGTGCTTCATTGTGCTAAAGTCATCAACAGGCAATGGCATGAGGATACTGAACAGAGTTGCAAATTGTTCTGCAATTCCTGCATCTTGCAAGATGCCATAAACATCCCGAGAGATACCACGAACCGATATCAAGTATCGATTGCAGGAATCAACAGCAAGTCGTGCCTGTTTCTGTGACTGTTCGAGGACATTCTTCTGATCCTTCTCTTTACCGTCATGAGCTTCAAGCTTGTCCGTAGATGCTTTCCATGAATCATAAAGCTTGGCGAATTCGCCATCAGCAGGGGGTTCTGATGCCTCGCATTTGATCTTTGAGTGTGTGTCCTGGTACTTGGATTCATTACCAAGCTCCATCATCATTGCTAGGTAGGGAAGAGGTTGGTGATGATTACGGGGAAGGCCAATTGGGCGTATTGCAAGTTCGGCCTTCTTGTCTCCAGCAACTTTATTCTTGACCTGTCGCAGCATTGAAGTGCTGCGCCACGAGCCCATAAGTTCGCAAGCAGGTTACTGCGTGTGTGCAAATTAGCAGGTCCACGCAAAGAAGCATTTACCATGTCATATATACCTGTTCATTGTCTCAGGGATGGAGTCCCGGGTGCTGATCCAATGCGTAAAATTCACGTGCGCCTTGCTAAAGGCCTTGTTAAGCTTCGGTTCAACGTATGTGGTGAAATTGGCTTTTCCGAAAAGTTTACAAAGAAATTGCAGCAGAGGGACAGGCATCAAGAGATCCAGACCACGTTGGGCAGCAAAGGGGGGAGCGAAGGGGCCAGGGGCAACGAGGGCAGCGAAGTCGCGGGCAATGAGGAGAAGTGTGCGCGCACCAAGTTCACCCAAAATACCCTTGTCGACGAGTCCCGCGCCGCATAGATCTTGGCTCAAGGTGTTTAAAACGTGCCCTAGACAGTCCTTGCCCTTCGCATACAATATACTAGAACTGCCCATCACGAGGATGGGCTCTGAAGGCGAGTGCGTATAGGATTTATCGTAGTTAGTTGATAAGCCAGTGAGAAGCCTCATGTAATGCGCAACGCTTCGATCCGCGAGGTTTACTGCTTCTGAAGCGGCCATGACAGGATCTAGACAGAGACGCTGTGAGAGTACCGCAAACACATGGTCCTTATTATTGGCTCTGAAAGCCTCCCCATTTAGAAGTTTCAAGGAAGCCAAAGCAACCATCTCACTTGCTCCTTCAGGTAGATGTGCACCCCATCTGGTAACGAAATGAGCAACTGTGGTTTGCAGGAGAAATCTGCATACATTGGCCTTCCATACTGAGAGATAAACTCGATCGTTCGCATTTCACCCATACTTACACTTACTGGCTCCTTGCGCCTGGCTATGTCAATCGCTCGCTGGTCAAAGCCAAGATCAAAATAGGGTGTTGGTAATATTGCCAACTCCCTCGGAAGTCGCAAGGAATGCACTATTACTTCAGTCAGACATGTACAAGCAAGCGAGGTGGCAGACTGACTGTTCTCGCGACGAGGAGAATAATAGGTGATTTTCGATTTCGTTCCCATGAAAGCATACCACATTTTTGTTGACAGTAGCTGATGCTCCACGAGACGCACAAAGGTCCAGAGCTGCATATCCAATTCATGTGCTTCGTCGAAGTACATTACGCTTATGCCTTTCTTGGGAAAAACACTGGAAAGAAATGTCATCAGTCGTTCGGTGGCCTCCTTGGCGTCGCGCTGGTAAAACTCCCGAGATTTGCTCTCAGGATTGAAATCGGAGGGTACCACCTTGCCGTCCTTTCTGATAGGACTGTTTCCAAAGGTGCCCATCTTGGCTTTCATCTGCCAATATGCTAAGAGCGCTAGCCCGAAAGAAAATGAAAAGACTGACAGAGTTCGCTTCTCCGACCACTTTCGCGAAAAAAGCTTCTCGCCCATCACGCTTAGTTGACTCCATAAGCCCATGCCAATACTCGAGCAATTGCTCTCCATTAAGCTTCTGCTCGATGTGTACCTTCTGTAGCGTTTCAAGCATCGTTTGATGTGCAGCAGCAATGAAGCAAGCAATGGCAGCATGCGTAGTGAGGCTCAGTTCGTTAAATCTGGGCAATGCCGAAAAGAACTTTACAACGGGCTCGTCCCCACGTGGATAGCCTAGACCAGTAGACTTGCGAAGGCAGATCGGAAGCGTGAATATGTGTTTACCAACCTAGCGGAAACTTGTAGCACAGCATTGTGAAATGAAACATGTACACACTTCTGTTAGCATGCGTGATTTGCCTGTTCCAGAACTTTAAACCACGGCGACGGCTTTAGCGTAGAGAGGTTTCTGATCGCCGCTTCGCTGCTCATCCTCAATCTGTTCGAGATACTTGATGAATTATGTGGCAGAATCTCCAATGATATCTTGTGTGTATGCCTTGCTGAGTTCTTTGAGAATGAGTCAATGATCTACCATGTTAGCTGAGCAACCTTACTCTCATTATTGGAGAAACTATGAGTGTATAGCGCATAAGCATAAAAGGCGATAAAGAAGAAAGAAGCTTACATGTCTTCATCTATAACTGGTCGTTGAAGTTTCGCTGTGCCAGTACCGGGTTAAATATATCATCTTCGGATGCGAGCAAGGCACATACGATGTCTAATCAGGCGCTCCCAATCTCTATTCTGTACTGCGCTCTTCCAATCCTCGATCTCGTCGTCGTTCAGGCTGCGTATGAGCTCCACCATAACCTGGTCACTTGAAAGGTCGATAATGACATTTTTCAAAGCTGTCTGCGATACTAATATCGACAGCGGATCAAGAACTGCGAATAGCATGTTTCGAAACTCTCCTTTGTCACTTCCAGCACTGAGGAATTTAACGAGCGCTGAGCGCACTGGCATGTTCATCCTTTCCGTGAACTCGTCCACTAGATCCTGCGGTAGTGAAGGATATCGAGAAACGTCCCTGGAAATGAGAGGGAGAGGGGTCCTGGGGACATCGTCGACAACCATTTCAGACATTGGTGTAACGGTCTTGAAGAAGTTTGAAACAGCAACAGCGTATATGCGTCATATACTTACATAAGTAAGAATCCAAGGTGCTTAGTCAGCAAGGTTCGCCTGAGCTCCTGCCACCATGTCGAAGTCTGGAAAACCTGACCTGTCGGGCTACAACTACAGCGCCCTATCTTCTCTCGTACTCACTGCAGACCGCTCTGCACTACCACGACGCGACAAGGAGCCAGATGGCGCGCCAACCAGCTTGGCTGGAAAAATTGACCCAAAGGAGATGGGTTCGCGCGCAATGCGGACGACGCCGAAGGACTTGGAGAAGAAGAAGAGAAAGGCGGCTGATGGGAAGGGAAAGGATGCTACTGAGCGGCAACTCGCCAGGAGAAGGGCGGAGGGATCCACTGCTGGGGCGGCTGCAGGTGGAGGTACAGGCGGCGCCCCTGGCTTCGGGTATGCGGACATTATAGAAGCGACGCAGGACGTGGAGGGCTTGACGTATCGTCCTCGGACCTTAGAAACACGCGAAGTCTACCAGTTCATCCTTTCTGCCATCCACGGTCTTCTAGGCGACCAGGCTCCCGATATCGTGCGCTCTGCCGCGGATGTCGTACTCGATGTCTTGAAAACCGACGGGGTGAAGGACTTTGACAAGAAGCGCCAGGTAGAGGAGGTGGTTGGCCCTGTGAGCAATGACATGTTCGGGCAATTCGTGAGTTTGGCGAAAAAAATCACGGATTACGGGGACGAAGATGTGGCCATGGTGGATCCTGACTTGGAGAAGAAGGATGCGGAGATTGATGATGAATTGGGAGTTGCAGTCGTGTTTGATGAGGAAGAGCAAGAGGACGAGGACGAGGAAGGTTTTGAGATTAAGGATGAGTCAGACGATGAAGAGGAAGAGGTGGGTGCGCAGGAGGCCGAAGATGAACCAAGGGACGTGGGAGAAGAGGAGCTGGTGATTGGAGGGGAGGGGAAAAAGGCAAAAAGTGTCAAGGTGGACAAGGACATCGTTTCTCCACACGTCATTGACGGCTTCTGGGTCCAACGACAAATTTCGGAAATCTATCCAGATCCGGTTACAGCTGCTGATAAGGCTGCAGCCGTCCTCAGCATCCTCGGCTCGGAATCCAATTTACGAGACGTCGAAAATCAGCTTATGGAGCTCTTCGAGTTCCAGAGCTTCCACACGGTAACCAAGTTTTTGAAGAACAGGGATGTCATCGTCTGGTGTACGAAACTTGCACGCTCAGATGCCGACGAAAGGGTGAACGTCGAGGTAGCCATGAGAGAGAAAGGTCTAGGCTGGATCTTGCGAGAGCTAGCAGGGGATAGGCAAACCAAGGCCAGAACGGACGCCATGGACGTTGATGAAGCCAAACCAGAGGTTCCTAAGACGGCCACTCTCGCGCCTGGGTCGACCCTCCAACCTAAACGGACTCTCGATCTCGAAAGTATGATGTTTAGTCAGGGAGGCCATTTGATGTCGAACAAAAAATGCAAGTTGCCCGAGGGCTCGTTCAAGCGCTCGCGAAAAGGGTATGAAGAAATCCACGTACCCGCGCCGAAGCAGAAACCTATGACTGAAGGCGAGTTAGTGCCTATTTCGGCGTTGCCGCAATGGGCCAGGGAGGCGTTCACAGTTCCCCGACTGAACAGGGTGCAAAGCAATCTGTTTCCCATCGCGTTCGGAACTGATGAACCAATTCTTCTCTGTGCGCCCACTGGTGCCGGCAAAGTACGTATTCGAAGTTTTGTCTCAGACCTTATTGATTGTTGACTTACTTGCTATCCAGACGAATGTGGCTATGCTTACTATCCTCAATGAACTATCCAAAGTCAGGGATGAAGCCACTGGAACGTTTGATTTGGATGCTTTCAAAGTCATCTACATCGCGCCCATGAAAGCCCTGGTACAAGAAATGGTCGGCAACTTCTCTGCGCGGTTAAAGACCTTTGGAGTTAAGGTCGGTGAACTCACCGGAGACTCGCAAATGACGAAGCAACAAATTTCGGAGACGCAAATCATCGTCACGACGCCAGAAAAATGGGATGTGATCACGCGCAAGAGCACCGACCTTAGTTACACGAATCTGGTCCGGTTAATTATCATCGATGAAATCCACCTTCTTCACGACGAGCGTGGGCCGGTGTTGGAGGCAATTATTGCCAGGACGATCAGAAAAATGGAGCAGACGAACGAGTACGTTCGGTTGGTCGGGTTGTCTGCAACACTGCCCAATTATGAGGACGTGGCGACGTTCTTGCGGGTCGACGAGAAGAAGGGTCTCTTTTATTTCGACGCCTCGTATCGGCCTTGTGGCCTTCAGCAGCAATTCATCGGTATCACAGAGAAGAAGGCTATCAAAAGGTATCAAGTCATGAACGAGGTTTTGTACGAGAAAGTGCTCGACCAGGCTGGCAGGAACCAAACTCTCGTTTTCGTCCACTCGCGGAAGGAGACGGCCAAGACGGCGAGGTTCTTACGTGATATGGCGGTTGAGAAGGAGACGATCACTCAATTCGTCAAACCAGATGGAGCAGTCAGGGAGATTCTGAACGAAGAAGCCGGGCACGTGACGGACTCGCATTTAAGGGACCTGTTGCCGTTCGGATTCGCGATTCATCATGCGGGTATGGCAAGAGAACATCGTGGGCTGGTTGAGGAACTGTTCGCGGATGGATCTATCCAAGTGCTTGTTTGCACTGCAACGCTCGCGTGGGGTGTAAACTTGCCGGCACATACAGTCGTCATTAAGGGAACGCAAATCTACAACCCGGAAAAGGGAAGATGGGTCGAGCTTTCGTCTCAGGACGTGCTCCAAATGCTCGGTCGTGCCGGTCGGCCGCAATACGACACGTTTGGGGAGGGTATCATCATTACCAACCATTCCGAGCTGCAGTACTATCTCAGCTTGTTGAACCAGCAGTTGCCTATCGAAAGTCAATTTGTGTCTAAACTGGCAGACAACTTGAATGCGGAGATCGTGCTTGGGACGATCCGGAATAGAGACGAGGCGGTGCAATGGTTGGGTTATACATATCTGTAAGTTTTTCTTTTAGTAGTTCGGTAGGATGTGGTATGCTGACACATTTGTTCTACTAGTTACGTTCGGATGCTCAAGTCGCCGTCGCTGTACAGCG
This sequence comes from Amanita phalloides, assembly GCA_032173475.1. Lineage (NCBI taxonomy): Eukaryota > Fungi > Basidiomycota > Agaricomycetes > Agaricales > Amanitaceae > Amanita > Amanita phalloides. The sequence goes on along the minus strand of JAENRT010000020.1, from coordinate 62,965 downwards.
TTGGCATCGACTATCAGGAAGGTGATGCTGGGCTTGTCCAGAAACGGGCCGACATCGTCCATACCGCGGCGACCCTACTGGAGAAGTGTCAACTTCTCAAGTATGAGCGCTCATCCGGCCGGTTCCAAAGCACAGAGTTGGGGCGCATCGCATCCCACTATTATGTCACATACAGCTCGATGATGGTGTACAACCAACATCTCAGGTCTACAATGTCATCGATAGAGTTGTTCCGCGTATTTGCTCTTTCCAACGAATTCAAGCTGGTGCCCGTGAGACAAGAGGAGAAACTCGAGTTGACCAAGTTGCTGGAGCGCGTACCGATACCAGTCAAGGAGACTGTCGACGAGCCAGCTGCGAAGATCAACGTCCTTTTGCAGGCCTATATTTCAGGACTCAAATTGGATGGCTTCGCCCTTGTTTCCGACATGGTTTACGTTACGCAATCTGCTGGGCGGATCCTTCGCGCTATATTCGAAATATGTTTGAAGAGGGGATGGGCAGTCCCTGCTAGAGCCGCTCTGGACATGTGCAAGGAGGTCGAGAAGAGGATGTGGCGTTCGATGACACCACTTCGTCAATTCAGAGGTGTCCCGGCAGATGTGACACGCAAGGCAGAGGGTAAACAGTTCCCTTGGGAGCGATATTATGATTTGGAACCTCCCGAAATCGGCGAATTGCTCGGCATTCCGAACGCAGGCCGCCTCGTTCGCCGGCTCGTGAACAATTTCCCCAAATTGCAACTGCAGGCACAAGTGCAGCCGATCACGCGTACGCTGTTACGCATCGATTTGTCTATCAGCCCCGATTTTGTATGGGACGAGAAGATCCATGGCTCTGCGGAAACGTTCATTATCATGGTAGAGGATGTCGATGGCGAATCCATTCTTTTCCATGACACCTTTATCCTTCGCCAGCGCTACGCCCAACTCACGGACCCTGAGCACAGCGTCACTCTTACCGTGCCCATGTACGAGCCTGTCCCTCCAAACTATTTTATCTCCGTCATCTCGGACCGATGGTTACACGCAGAAACCAGGCTACCGATATCTTTTAAGCATCTCATCCTCCCAGAGAAGTTCCCATCTCCAACCCCTCTCCTCGACCTTCAGCCGCTGCCTCTTTCCGCGCTTCACAACAAGGAATTCGAGGCAATATACTCTAATACCATCAAAACCTTCAATAAAATACAGACTCAAGTGTTCCAGGCGCTGTACACGACCGACGAAAATGTCTTTATTGGCGCACCAACGGGAAGCGGCAAGACGATTTGCGCCGAGTTTGCCTTGCTCCGGTTATGGAGCAAGCGTGAGCAGCCACGAGCGATTTGTATCGAGCCATACCAGGAGATGGTCGACCAGCGCGTAGCGGAATGGAGGGCCAAGTTCTCTCAATTACAGGGTGGGAAGGAGATTCTGAGTTTGACAGGCGAGACGAGTGCGGACTTGCGGTTGTTGGAGAAGGGAGATGTGATTGTTTGCACACCGACACAAGTCCGTGTTTCTGGAAACATGGTCTGAAGTACTCGCTAACTCGTTTTGTTTTATAGTGGGACGTCCTATCAAGGAGATGGCGACAGCGCAAGAATGTACAAAACGTTGGGCTTCTTATCGCCGATGAAGTGCAACAAGTTGGCGGCGTGGTGGGCCCAACGTACGAAGTGATCATCTCGCGGACGCGTTATGTCTCTGCTCAGACGGATAACAAGACGCGTATTGTTGCATGTGGTGTCTCTCTTGCCAATGCTCGCGATTTGGGAGAGTGGATCGGTGCACCTTCGCATGCCATCTTCAACTTCTCGCCAAGCGCTCGTCCACTAGACATGGATATCCACCTGCAGTCCTTCCAAATCCCACATTTTCCCTCTCTCATGATCGCCGTGTCAAAGCCAGCGTATTTGGCAATTGTCGAGTACTCGCCGACGAAACCCGTCATCGTCTTCGTTCCCTCACGTCGACAATGTCGCCTAACTGTTGACGACATTTTGACGCACTGCGCGGCGGACGACAAGCCTGACCAATTCTTGAACATCGAGCTGGAAGACCTGCAGCCTCATCTTGACCATTTGTCAGACTTGGCATTGGCGGAAACGCTGAAGCACGGCATTGGCTATTACCATGAGGCCCTCTCTAAACAAGACAAACGCATCGTGCAGAGGCTGTTCCAGTCCGGCGCTATTCAGGTCTTGGTTGCGAGTAAGGTATGTTGGCGTTACTCACTCCCGCGTTTAGTTTATTCATTAACGATTATCAATCAGGACACCGCCTGGAGTATTCCAGTAGCCAGCTACATGGTCATTATTATGGGTGTCCAATACTACGAGGGCAAGGAACACCGATATATTGACTACCCGGTGACGGATGTTCTGCAGATGATGGGCCGAGCTTGCCGACCAATGGAAGATGAACGCAGTCGATGCGTTCTCATGTGCCAGCAAACGCGGAAGGAGTTTTATAAGAAATTCCTCGCTGAAGGTCTACCAACCGAGTCCCATCTGCCAACCCACATGCTTCATGACTACTTCCTCGCCGAGATCGCCGTCAAGACTATTGAGAATAAGCAGGACGCCATGGACATCCTGACCTGGACGTACTTCTACAGGCGGATGACACAGAACCCCAACTACTACAATCTACATAACGTCAGCCATCAACATCTGTCGGATCACTTGTCGGAACTTGTCGAAAACACGCTCAATGACCTCGTAAATTCAAAATGCATCTCTATCGAGGATGAGATGGAAGTCTCACCATTGAACTTGGGAATGATCGCAGCTTACTATAACATCTCATACGTCACCGTCGAGGTGTATACGCTGTCATTGAAGGAACGAACGAAGCTCAAGGGACTCCTCGAAGTGGTGTCGTCGTCTGCTGAGTTTGAGACAATTCCCATCCGTCGGCACGAGGAAGCACTGCTACGCCGCATTTACGAACGCGTTCCTGTCAAATTGGATCGGGTCGACTTTGAAGCACCGCACTTCAAGACGTTCCTGCTTCTGCAAGCACATTTCTCGCGTATTCAGCTACCGGCAGATCTCGTAGCTGATCAAGTCCTTGTTCTGGAGAAAGTCCTCAACTTGCTCTCAGCCTGTGTCGACGTCATGTCATCTAATGCGTGGCTCAATGCCCTTGGTGCTATGGACCTCTCGCAAATGTGTGTGCAGGCGATGTGGGAAACAGACTCGCCTCTGAAACAGATTCCTCATTTCGATGACGAGCTGATTAAGCGGTCCAAGGCGGCGGGTGTTGAATCTGTGTATGATATCATGGAGATGGAGGATGAACAACGCAATCAGTTGTTGCAGATGACGCCAGCACAAATGTAAGTCCACCATATATATTCCATTCATTTCAACTTATTAACATTGTCTCAGGCGTGACGTGGCTACGTTCGTCAATTCATACCCCACTTTGGATGTCGCGCACGAACTTGCCAAGGGAGAGTACACTGCAGGCGCACCTATCGTTCTCAAAGTTGCGCTATCAAGAGACGTTGACGATGACGAGGAGGATGACGGACAGATGGTCATCGCACCATTCTACCCACTAAAAAAGATGACCAATTGGTGGCTCGTTGTTGGGGATCCAGCGACGCGACAACTTTTGGTGATTAAACGAGTGACAGTGACCAAGAGTCTCGCGGTCAAGCTGGAGTTCACACTGCCAAAAGGGAAGCATTCGCTGAAGCTGTATGTTATCTGTGATTCTTATATTGGAGCGGATCACGACATTGCGCTGGATCCAATTGATGTGGCAGAGGGCGAAGAGAGCGAGAGTGACGAAGACGAGATGGACAGCGAAGAAGGTTGATCTTTCTCTGTATCATTACTATTATAAATTCATAGGTGTAATTGCCTCGCCGCGTCTGTTTAGTACTTATGTACATAAGTATATGACGCATATACTGGACGCCGTCGCTGTTTCAAACTTATTCAAACACCGCCGTGCAGAGATACACGCCGATTGCGAGCTGCTTGACATCGTCAAGACCGTTACACCGATGTCTGAAATGGTTGTCGACGATGTCCCCAGGACCCCTCCCCCTCTGATTTCCAGGGAAGTTTCTCGATGCCCTCCCAGGTCTTCACTACCGCAGGATCTAGTGGACGAGTTCAAGGAAAGGATGAACATGCGCTCAGTGCTCTTTAAATTACTCAGTGCTGGAAGTGACAAAGAAGAGACTCAAAAAGGGTTACTTGTAGTTCTTGATCTGCTGTCGAAAATAGTATCGCAGACAGCTTTGAAATATGACATTATCGACCTTTCAAGTGACCAGGCTATGGGGGAGTTCATACGCAGCTTGAACGACGACGAGGTCGAGGAATTGAAGAGCGCAGTACAGTATGGAGATTGGGAGCGCCTGATTAGACATCGTATGTGCCTTGCTCGCTTCCGAAGATGATATTTTGTAATTTGGTACTGGCATAGCGAAACTTGAACAACCAGTTACAGCTATCCATGAAGACATGTAAGCTTCTTTCTTCTTTATCTCCTTTTATGCTTACGCGCTATACACTCATAGTTTCTCCAATAATGAGAGTAAGGTTGCTCAGCTAACATGGTAGATCATTGACTCATTCTCAAAGGACTCAGCAAGGCATACAAACGAGATTTCATTGGAGATTCTGCCACAGAATTCATCAAGTATCTCGAACAGATTGAGGACGAGCAGCGAAGCGGCGATCAGAAACCTCTCTACGCTAAAGCCGTCTCCGTGGTTCAAAGTTCTGGAACAGGCAAATCACGCATGCTAACAGAAGTGTGTACATGTTTCATTTCACAATGCTGCGCTACAAGTTTCCGCTAGGTTGGTAAACACATATTCACGCTTCCGATCTGCCTTCGCAAGTCTACTGGTCTAGGCTATCCACGTGGGGACGAGCCCGTTGTAAAGTTCTTTTCGGCATTGCCCAGATTTAACGAACTGAGCCTCACTACGCATGCTGCCATTGCTTGCTTCATTGCTGCTGCACATCAAACGATGCTTGAAACGCTACAGAAGGTACACATCGAGCAGAAGCTTAATGGAGAGCAATTGCTCGAATATTGGCATGGGCTTATGGAGTCAACTAAGCGTGATGGGCGAGAAGCTTTTTTCGCGAAAGTGGTCGGAGAAGCGAACTCTGTCAGTCTTTTCATTTTCTTTCGGGCTAGCGCTCTTAGCATATTGGCAGATGAAAGCCAAGATGGGCACCTTTGGAAACAGTCCTATCAGAAAGGACGGCAAGGTGGTACCCTCCGATTTCAATCCTGAGAGCAAATCTCGGGAGTTTTACCAGCGCGACGCCAAGGAGGCCGCCGAACGACTGATGACATTTCTTTCCAGTGTTTTTCCCAAGAAAGGCATAAGCGTAATGTACTTCGACGAAGCACATGAATTGGATATGCAGCTCTGGACCTTTGTGCGTCTCGTGGAGCATCAGCTACTGTCAACAAAAATGTGGTATGCTTTCATGGGAACGAAATCGAAAATCACCTATTATTCTCCTCGTCGCGAGAACAGTCAGTCTGCCACCTCGCTTGCTTGTACATGTCTGACTGAAGTAATAGTGCATTCCTTGCGACTTCCGAGGGAGTTGGCAATATTACCAACACCCTATTTTGATCTTGGCTTTGACCAGCGAGCGATTGACATAGCCAGGCGCAAGGAGCCAGTAAGTGTAAGTATGGGTGAAATGCGAACGATCGAGTTTATCTCTCAGTATGGAAGGCCAATGTATGCAGATTTCTCCTGCAAACCACAGTTGCTCATTTCGTTACCAGATGGGGTGCACATCTACCTGAAGGAGCAAGTGAGATGGTTGCTTTGGCTTCCTTGAAACTTCTAAATGGGGAGGCTTTCAGAGCCAATAATAAGGACCATGTGTTTGCGGTACTCTCACAGCGTCTCTGTCTAGATCCTGTCATGGCCGCTTCAGAAGCAGTAAACCTCGCGGATCGAAGCGTTGCGCATTACATGAGGCTTCTCACTGGCTTATCAACTAACTACGATAAATCCTATACGCACTCGCCTTCAGAGCCCATCCTCGTGATGGGCAGTTCTAGTATATTGTATGCGAAGGGCAAGGACTGTCTAGGGCACGTTTTAAACACCTTGAGCCAAGATCTATGCGGCGCAGGACTCGTCGACAAGGGTATTTTAGGTGAACTTGGTGCGCGCACACTTCTCCTCATTGCCCGCGACTTCGCTGCCCTCGTTGCCCCTGGCCCCTTCGCTCCCCCCTTTGCTGCCCAACGTGGTCTGGATCTCTTGATGCCTGTCCCTCTGCTGCAATTTCTTTGTAAACTTTTCGGAAAAGCCAATTTCACCACATACGTTGAACCGAAGCTTAACAAGGCCTTTAGCAAGGCGCACGTGAATTTTACGCATTGGATCAGCACTCGGGACTCCATCCCTGAGACAATGAACAGGTATATATGACATGGTAAATGCTTCTTTGCGTGGACCTGCTAATTTGCACACACGCAGTAACCTGCTTGCGAACTTATGGGCTCGTGGCGCAGCACTTCAATGCTGCGACAGGTCAAGAATAAAGTTGCTGGAGACAAGAAGGCCGAACTTGCAATACGCCCAATTGGCCTTCCCCGTAATCATCACCAACCTCTTCCCTACCTAGCAATGATGATGGAGCTTGGTAATGAATCCAAGTACCAGGACACACACTCAAAGATCAAATGCGAGGCATCAGAACCCCCTGCTGATGGCGAATTCGCCAAGCTTTATGATTCATGGAAAGCATCTACGGACAAGCTTGAAGCTCATGACGGTAAAGAGAAGGATCAGAAGAATGTCCTCGAACAGTCACAGAAACAGGCACGACTTGCTGTTGATTCCTGCAATCGATACTTGATATCGGTTCGTGGTATCTCTCGGGATGTTTATGGCATCTTGCAAGATGCAGGAATTGCAGAACAATTTGTAACTCTGTTCAGTATCCTCATGCCATTGCCTGTTGATGACTTTAGCACAATGAAGCACATGCGGCCTCTTGAACGCTTGTCAGAATCTGATCATACTGAATGGATGGTGGAATATGATGTGTCGAACAAAGGTGGTGATAGCAAGGGAAAGAAGCGGAGACGCGAGGAAACAGTGAGATAAAACATGTACTATGTTAGCAAGTGGTTATTATGAGATGGAGTTGGTCAGCAAGTGTCGCCAAGCTCCTGCTACAAGTTACAACTACAGTGCCTCTTCTCTTGTCCTCACTGCAGACTGCTCTGCACTACCACGATGCGAGCCAGATAGCGCGCCAATAAGCTTGGCTGAAGCTTTTGACCCAAAGGACATGAGTTTGTGGGGGAAAAGGCAAAAGGTGTCAAGGCGGACAACATCGTCGGCCACTCTCGCACCTTGATCGACCCTCCAACCCAACCGGACTCTCGATAAAATTTGATGTTTAGTCAAGGGGGCATTTGATGTCGAACAAAAAATGCAAGTTGCCCGAGGACTCCCGAAAGGTATGAGGAAATCCACGTACCTGGCGCGCCGAAGCAGAGAGTCAAGGTACCTGAGTCGGTGTTATCGCAATGGGCCAGGGAGGCGTTTACAGCTCCCAGGCTGAACAGGATGCAAAGCAAATTGTTCTCCATCGCGTTCGGAACTGATGAACCAATATCCTTCTCTGTGCGCCCACCAGCGCCAGTAAAGTATGTTCAAAGTTTTGTCTCAAGTCTTATGAATCGTTGACATACTTGCTATCTAGACAAATGTCGCTATGCTTACTGTCTTCAGAGTCAACGAACTATCCAAAGTCAGGGATGAAGCCAATGGAACATTTGACTTGGATGCTTTCAATGTCATCGACTATCGCCTCATGATTGAAAACCCTCATAGTCGGCGACTTTTCAGCGCGGTTGAAGACGAGTCAAGGCTTGTGAGCGCACCGGAGACTCACAAATGACCGAGCAACAAACCTCAGGGACGCAGATCATCGTCACGACGCCAGAAAAATGGGATGAGATCACGCGCAGGAGCACCGGCCTTAGTTGCCAATCATAATCGATGAAATTCAACTTCACGACGAGCGTTGGCCAGTGTTGGAGGCAATTATTACGAGGACGGTCAGAAAAATGAAGCAAGAGCGAGTATTTTCGGGTTGTCTGTGACACTGCCCAATTATGAGGACGTTCTTGCGGGTTGACGAGAAGGGTATCTTTCGATGCCTCGTATCGGCCCTGTGGCCTTCAGCAACAATTTATCTGCATTACAGAGAAGAAGGCTATCAAACGGTACCAAACGAGGTTTTGTACGAAAATGTGCCTGACCAGGCTGGCAGGGACCAAACTCTCGTTTTAGTTCACGAGACGGCCAAGACGGCGAGGTCCTTAAGCGATATGGCGGTTGAAAAGAAGATGGTCACTCAATTCGTCAAACCGGATGGGCAGTCGAGGAGATTCTGAACGAAGCCGGGAACATCGCACTTGAAAGACCTGTTGCGGGTATGGCAAAAGAACATCGTGCGCTGGTTGAGGGACCGTTCGCGGATGGATATATCTAAGTACTCGTTTGGACTGTAACACTGGCGTGGGGTGTAAACTTGCCGGCACATACAGTCTTCATTAAGGGAACACAAATCTGCAACCCTGTAAAGGGAAGACGGGTCGAGCTTTCATCTTAGGACGTGCGTATCATCATTGCGAACCATTCCGAGCTGCAGAGCTTGCTGAACCAGCAGCTGCCCATTGAAAGTCAATTTGTGTCCAAACTGGCAGACAAATGGACGCGGAAATAGTGCTTGGGGTGATCTGGAACAGAGGCAAGGGTACAATGGTTGGGTTATACGTATCTGTGGGTTTTTCTTTTAGTGGTTCGGTAGTATGGTGTAGTATGCTGACAGATTTTTTCTATTAGATACGTTCGGATACTCAAGTCGCCATTGCTGTACAGCGTTGGCATCGATTATCAGGAAGGTGGCCTCGGGCTTTGTACAACCAACATCTCAGACGGTATCTACCGTTCATTGATGGAGTTGTTCCGCGTATTTGCTCTGTCCAACGAATTCTGCCCGTGAGACAAGAAGAGAATCCCGAGTTGATCAAGTTGCTGGAGTATCCACGGTCGACATTGGAACTCTACTATGTCCAAGTAACGCCAACGACAAGTATTTTGACGTTTTAATATTACCACAAGGCTCCACGTGTGTGCACTCGAATACCAACGACATTACTGAGCGACTAAAAATAAATTATATGCCAGCTCTATAGCATCAGACAAATACTTTCAGCTACCACTAATGGCAGTTGTTACCACACCAGTAGGCACTTTAGAAAATAATCAGGCCGGGTTGTTCATTGTGTCCAACATGATGACATCACCTTGGATGCTCTTTCTCCACCGAATACGAAGTGCGTCAAGAGTTACGATCCCGCGCTCAAAAACGATGCACTTCGTACGGGGCAAGTTCAGAAGGAGGATGACACCCTTTTCGAATGCTGTACGAAAGGGATGTGGTTGTGTAGTTTTGTCCGAAGGGCGCAGTGTTGCCTTCCACATACCACACCTTCCACATACCATGCCTTTGCACATCAGTGTAACCAGAGTCGAGTAGGATAACCAACTCAAATACCCTTTACTGTTATAGCGATCTGGAGTCGAGATAATATCAACAATCCGATGGGGTCGATTTTCTTCAACGGCGTGTCCACCAGTGACTACGGCATTGCAACTAAATGTTGAAGTGCACAGCATCTGGAAAAGCAAAAATCAAAGCAAAGACTGGACACGACGTTTCCACGTCGCAGAAGTTTAGAGATGCCCACCAAAATATCACCATTACCGTCAAGTGGTTCTTTCAAAGAGCACGAGTGGAAAATGCAGATTGGTAAAGGCGGACATTCCTAATTGGACAAAGTAGTATCAATATAGAGCCAAGACATATACATATGAATCATTCAGACATAAAACAAACGCGTTTGCTCGTGTGTCATGCCAGGAACCGTCTCCAAATTTGTGGATAACACATCAACAGTAGGAACATTTCCCCACGGTTCCATCCCATAAGGGCCTTCCACAACCGCGTCTAGCCAGCCGCAGTCATCGTAGTCCAGTTGCTCGAAACCTGCTGGCACAGTATAATTGTACTTCCAGCTGCCGTCCGATATATAGACGGAATAAGAGGAGCAGTGACAGTTCTCGACGTCGAATTCGACAGCTGCAATCATCCCAGCTGGCCCTCCATCGTTATAGGCATCTGCTGCAATGACAATGACATCGGTGGGGTAATCGAGAGTGAAGGTCCACCGTTGCGCGTGGGTCCAATCATGGGCTGAACCAACTGTCTTTCCGTTGATATAGAGCATGTATCCGTTGTCAGTGTCAAAGATGATGGTTCCGCCTCTAGTCAAAATTCCACCAGGTAGATGGATCTCTTTACGGAAGGCGCGGTGACCAACAGGTGCATTGCCTCCAGGACTGACAATTTCATTGGTCCAAATCCAGAAGGAGTTCGAGAGTGATAACGAAGATGGGGGAGGCGGGGAAGCTGGTGTATGCCAAGGAGGTCCGTTAGCTCCGGCCAGGACAATGGCGTAAAGCCAGGCTGAATCATCATATGCAGGATATTGGAATCCCGCAGTGACATTGTTGACTCTCCACGAGCCATCGGACACGATGGTTTGTTTCGTGCCATCAGTATAAGTGATCTGGATAGCGGCTAACAAAGCTGAGGGACTAATAGGAGGTTGGTTCTCCGTCTCTACAGCGAATAGGTTGTGGCCTGGATTGAGCGTCACGCAGTAGTCCTGACTTTGCGCCCAGTTGTTCCCCTGACCGATATACTGGCCATTAACCCACAGGGTGTAGTTGTTATCGGCAGCAATTAGGATCTCCGCTGCGGCAGCGGTCATGCCCAGCAGTGGGCTGAAATCATAGCGGAAGTCGGCGAGCTCATAGGGAGGTACTTCCTCACTGTGATCCTTCCAAATCCAATTGGATTTGCTGAAGTCCACGGCGGTGACAAAAGTAATGCCAAGGGCGAGCGAGCCAAAGAAGAGAGCTATAGCATTGGTTCAGTCAAAGAAATTTGGGCCAGATGGAGGACTCTACCTCTGAGAACCATCGTTAAGAGGATGTGCTCATTTTGAGGTAGACGACAAGGTTTATATACTCCAGAATTGCCCGAACCATTCCCCTTGAATAATAGGCCATCGACTGACCCCGTGCCATGATATCAGGGCATTGACATACGCTAGAAGCGTCGAATTCTTCTTGAAACTATCGATGAAGGCAAAACGGGATTAGTCTCGTCCAAAACAATGGATACGACATAACTCCCTGTCGTCAGATCTAGGAAATGATCACTGCTTCCATGCCATGTCAAAGATTAGTTGACAGCCTGGGGGAAGCACGGAAACGCCAAATGAAAATTTGGCTGAAGCGAGCACAATATCTGGTGTGACTCACGACACTACAAAGCCCATGCCATTATAGGGTATTTAAGCCCTTTTGGTCTTATGCGTATGACATCTTGAAGGGGAGGATTCGCAAGAACGACGGCAATGAAGAGTTGAATCATTCCCATGGAAAGACGAGATTTTGTTCCGGTCAATATTCAATGTTGATATGTTAAGGGGAATCGTGCTATCTCGAGAAATTCGCACGCTAGGAGTTACGACTATATTTAGACCAAGCAACCCTAGAAGATGTAACCTGCTCCGAAGGAATGAAAAGTCACTTCTCTACTGAGAGAGATCAAAATTTCTCAAGAACATGAAGATGAAGCAATGCCCGTCGTTCTCTAAGGACGTATGTCTGATATGTGCACCATGCACCCTGAGGTAGAGAACCAGGCATATTGTTCAAGATTAAGTTCAGGAACCGCGACAATATACGCGTGGTGCATTCATCCTAGTCCTATTACTGAAGGTCCAAGCGTGGTGGCATCAGAAATCTCCAGCAAGCCTCATTTCAGGAAGAAAATCCCTCAGGAAGTTGGCGACATCGGAGAGTTGTTGGATATTGTCGTTCAGAAAGGGTATAAGCTAAAGGACGCGCAGACTTTGTTGCCGGATTCGTTCCAGGATTTGGGCAGGAATGGCGTTGAAATGGTGACATGCCCATGATTGTCCAACTCGTAATGCCCAATCTCCTTATTGGGGCCATCGGCACCATACCACCCTTATCGGTCTTGAATTCAGAATCTGGTGAAATGACTATACGGCATGTTCCAAGTTACTCTTAGAGGATGGGGGAAATACAGTTTTACAATATATTGCAATTGTCTACAACAAGTTTGAACCTGCCTGGCGTGCCTAGATGACACCGATGCAACTGCTTATACAACATTGCAAGTGAGTTGCCAGATTGAGCCTTTTTGTTGATGCAAGACGCCATCGGCTGACTGGATTGCGATATATATAAATATATATCCTCGGCGTTGACGAGGGGATTTTCAGCTCAAGCTCAAGCTGCTCAACTGTACATGTGTTGGTATCCATATTCTAGCTTCGACCGTAGTCACAGGCGCGGCAAAAGCGGGTCGTTCGAATTATTGTGCAACTGTTAGTATTTTAGGGCTATCGTGGCACATGAATCAGATGCCTTCAGACATGGGGCGTGTGTATTGAGTTTGATCGGATGTTCAGAACGTTCATGCATCCAATCGCTACACTAGTCAAGTGTCGGTTTTTGCCGACAGAGACTTATCAAGGCGGTTGAACGTTGACCCCGCGTCATACCACGAAAAAAGGGCTGTAGTACATGCCATATGTATTTGGATGAGCTCGCTAATTGGTAGCTGCAGACAAATTGACCACATCATTCTGTCTGATGTATATAGTATCTGCGTGCGCTATAATCGGTCTCAAACCAAGAAGAGATCAGTCTATGAAAGATAGTTATTTAACGATACGGCGAAACATGTATTAACTTTTTCTTACTTTATGACCCGTTTCGAAAACCCGACCAGAGCCCCGCGCCGAGGGTGCCAGTAATAGAAGTTACAAGCTATAAGTGTAGTCCATCTTGGACACATATATAGCAGGGTGACGGCGTGAGGATGGTAAATGTCAGACCTTGGTCAATGGTAACTTCAAGGCGTCAGTACTTACTCGGGCGCCTTCCAAGCCTCCAAGACAGGCAAACAGACCACGGGCAGGAATCGCGACCGCATGAATTAACATACAGTCGGAGTTACAAGATAGGCATACTGGATAGGAAGTAACCCGATGGAGGACTCTTGCATATTCGACCTACTTTTCGTTTTCATGGCCCGCAGACATCATGAATCTGTCATTTGAGACGTTGTCTCTTGCAGAAACTGCAGAAAAGCATTCTCAGCAATGATAATATGTGGTCTGAATCGAATTCTTGTCCGGCCGAGAGCTAGTTATTGCGAAGGATGGCGGCCACTCGTCATCTCGCTGGCAAATTCAAGCAAACAAAATTCTTCTATATTTGCCAGAGATTAGCATTTACTTGTTCAACCAGTACCATGGCAGGCATTCGCTAATCTCACCCAAACGTCTTGAAACGAAAACGAATGTATCTGTTTGTTTACGCCCTGATGTTGGTGCGTAATTAGGGACTCTCCGTAACTAGTGACTAGTGACTAGTGACTAGCAACGAAAACTGCTACATCCAATCGTAATACAAAAGTTTATGCCTTTGTGCAATGAGTACCATCATGCCAATGCAGCGAGGGAAAATGATAGTACGTAGAGCTAAATCTTCGAATGGGCAAATGTAAAGTAGAGTCGCAATCATAGATGGCATCCAGAATTGTTATTACAGTAAGTAATCTTTACGAAGGCGAAAAAAAACATTACGTTCATCACAAAGTTGTTGTATCCTTTGAAATTTAGTAGGTGAATCCAAGGCATATATGTGGACCGCTCGGGGCCGTTCAACACCCTCGTTTGGCCCTGGTATAATTCGAGATGCAACTAAATCATAAAGTGCTTCTGCCACACCCGAAATCCAGACGTAAAGGCAGACCTCCAACAGCTGCAAGTGGCGCACTGGTAAGCAACGTTCTTGAAATTCAGTAGCCTGGGCGGATATCGTAAGCCACTGAAGGACATCAACAAGGTTCTCCGCGAAATTGATTTGTAGATGAGTAATGTGCGGTGTATATGGAAGTATCTCTATGATCGTAATTGCTTTGCATCGCGAAATCTCTAAATGTCGAAGCGTGCAAGATGACCTTCGCAAGAAGGACGCGACGAGATCGGAAGATGGTCCCAGTGCCTTACCCGCATGAACGAAGGTAATGGCAAGCTTCTCCAATTCAGGCGCCTTCAGCAGCCGCAGAAGACTAGACCCATATGTCTCCAGAGTTCTCAGCCTAGGAAGTGTGATTTGAGGTGGTGACGAAGCTGGAAGTTCAAAGTAACCTATACACAAGTCCTCGAGGTTTGTCATTCTGCAAAGAGTGTCGATTCGATCTACAAAAGTGAGCCCCCAGGATAGCCTAAACGTTGTTAACTTTGACCAGTTAAATTCCCATTTCGTCATACAATCAGCTTTGATGCTGGTCAAAGATGGTGCGTCCACGAAAGTATCAGCGATAAAATCGGGGAGACGATGGATGGGATTGATGAATAGCTCGAGGTGCTGTAGGCGCGGAAGACAGTTCTTCACACGAGCGAGCGCTGGATATTTGGAGACATCTAGGGCAAATTTCGCTTTCTTCCAACGCGTGGAATGCTCGAGGAACATATCCAAGACCCGATCAACGTAGATCTTGTCTTCGGTATCATAGAGCTGCAAAGAAAATGGTACGTCGTGTCCACGTTGAAGAAAAAACTCCACGATGTTGAGGATTCGCTCATAGTCTTGCCGCGAAAGAGGTTGGTGTCGAAATACAACTATGTCTCCCCAAAACTCGACGTTCATGGACAGAAATATAGCCCTCCATTCCCCACAAATGTGCCCAAGATGCCATGGAAACGAGCTGCTACCATCAGTCACAAGTTTTGAGGAAAAATGGCCAAAGATGTCGCGAATGACGTCATCGGGAATGTTTCGCTTGATATGGAGCATCACTGATAGGACTCCCACAAAAACGGTCAGAAGATTCAACGGTGCACAGAGCACGGAGTGCAATGTTAGATACTCACAATGGGCAGTGAGCGATGTCGTGGACCGGGTGAAAGAGAGGTGATAGAAGGGTGGAAAAGGAACTTGTACCACCTGATTGGTGCTAAAATGACTACTAAACATGCGCCACATCCCTTTGTTGATGGCCAGATCCTGATGTTGATAGGTATGTATTAAATCCGGCATATCTCGGCGTTACAGCCAGCAGGTAACATACTACCCGAGTCTGATATCATTCAAGACTTTGACCTGAAAGTCAGCAGGTCTCGACAAGGGCGCAAGCGCTCACTCCAGAGGACAAGCCAAGAATCCAGTGGCGAATCGTGGGTTCACAGCTACTCCATTTGGAACTGCTTCGCTGCCGTAAATCCATTCTCCATCGTTCTCGGCATTGTAAGTCCTTATCTACACCCTTCGCGGTTACCCATGATGTGATAACAGACTCGATGGCCCGAGGGGCTCATTCTGATGTTTTTCGTCCATCCATCGCACAACATCTACCATCCACCGTCATATACGATATCCTGAAGCACTTTGCTGCACCCTTAGTAACGGACAGAATCTGTCATTATCCTTGGTATCTTGCTCACGTCTGCTCTTCGTGGCGGACCGAATTTTTTACTATGCGGCACATATTTTGGAACGAGATCATGATCTCCCTGCAAGTGCTGGATGACCCTGAAACCCACAGAAAACTGGGGGAGCACAACGTACTCGATATACTCTGCAAGTTTCTCGAGTGTAATCGTGGATATCCGTTCACATTCGAATTACTACTCCGCGGCAGCGGAACCGGATCGCCTTATCTCGCCGCGATTCTTGATAGGTTGATAGCAGAGTCGCAACGCTGGAGAAAGGCAACCATGGTATTGCGCTCATCCGAGATATCTGAGCTTTACCGCGTTAAAAACAGGCTCCAGCAATTGGAATCATTGGTTCTTCATATCAGCGGATGTGAGACTTCTGACAACTCAGTTCCAAAGTCATTCGCAGATCTCTTTGACGATACCCCGCTTTTGACTCGGATGACCATCAATCCTATTTCGACATGGGAGTTCGACTGGTCAAACATGAAGTTGCTGGAATTCATAGCACCGAACCACGGAATTGATTTGATCCGACTTCCTATCGTTCTTTCCCGAGCCATGCGACTCGAACAGTTAATAATTGTTGGTGATGTTGCCCCTCCTTGCGATGCGCCAATTATGCTTTCAAGCCTCAGATCCCTGATGATCGATGGGGTGGGGTTGCTATCCGTCATAGCAACGCCAGGATTGGAAGAGCTGTCCCTCAATATTTTTGTGGAGACTTCTGAGACTGCCGAAATTGTGCAGTCCTTCTTTTACAGGTCACAATGTCAAATTAAGAACCTCAAGCTGCAGAATAGCAATGCTCTTCTAGCCATGTGCGTCTTCATGAATGCTCCAGAAATCACACACCTATACTTGAAGACGATTTCCCATGTCGTTGAGATATGGAAATGGCTCGTTGACATGCATCGCGAAGGAACACCCCAGTTGACATGTTTGCAGTCGTTGACTATCTGCAGCCGTATGCAACCAGAGCTCGATTATCTTTTCGAACTGATTGCGCTGCGCAACAGGCGGATCGAGGATGGAGGATCTATTATCATCCAGAAACTCCATCAGGTTGCTGTTCATCGCCATCAGCAGAACGACGATTTAGATCGAGAACTGCAGAGAATTATGACTCAATGCAAGGAGAACGATGTAGAATACTTAGATATTGTAAAGGAGGAGACTCGCATTTGGCAGGCTCACGATCGTTCTCAGGACCCGTACGATTTTCTGTTGTACTTGGACTAGTAGCTGAAAGTCGATTAATTTCCGAAGAGCCTAAGTCCTTGCCAAAAAGCTCTGGTTGCATGAGGCTTGAGTCAGCGCTTCCTCGTTTAAGATCACAGTGGTCGGCGGCACCGACGATAGCGGATACGAGAACTTTCCAACCAGACCACGATTATGTAAGGCTCGAAGTGATAGATCACCTGTGGACAAAATATTGATCAATCAGTAAACAGAGGATGTATAGATCGTCCGATAGTTCATTTGTCAAATACAACAGTCTGAAAATTATGATATGCACAACATTGATAGTAGCGATCAGAACAGATAAGGGATAAAAGCCGCAGCAAAGGCGCTGAGAGCGGCTAAAGCAGACACATGGGTAAATTCCGTAGCCCCGGACTTTTTGGATCCGGTGGTACCGGAATTTGTTTCGTTCCAGGAGTTGTTCGTCAATGGGCCAGTAATGGAGTTATTAAAGTACGGGATGTTGGTAACTTTCACGTTGGTATAATTGAGAGCGGCTGCGGCGAATTTGAATACGTTGGAGACAGTAGCGTTGGTATCGCCGCGGCTCAGGTTCCCGAGATCCCAGTTGAGCTCTACAGTGCGCAGAGCTGAATAGTGGGTGTAGAATGTGTCATCGGTGGTGTTCCACAAACGGCGAGGGATGACGCCACCGATGAGGCAGGACCATACTTGGTTACGCTCCGAGTAGGACTCGGTCTCATCAAATGTGATAAGAATGAGGGCATCCTTCACGAAGGAAGCGTTGGCGAGGGTCGAGCTCAGGAATCCGTCCAGCCACATGCCTGCAAAAGTACCGTTGGTATCATGACCATCATTGGTGATATTGGGGGTGTAAAAGGAGTAGGCAGGAATGTTATGCTGGGCGATATCCGTCTTCAATAGATCACCTAAAAGAATTAAACTTAGACATCGCTCAGAATATTGAATAACATGTACTTGCCAGGAACGACGTTTGCCGAACGAGTTTGGTTCAGGCCAATATTATCAAAGATAATAGCAGGGTCGTGTTTGCGCACGTATGAACCGTTGTAGTTGGAGTAACCCGTCCAGCCTGGGGCTGGTAGATCTTCGTTGTATGCTTTCCAGGTTAAACCCTTCTTTTCAAGCAAGTCAAAGATAGAAGTCTCGTTGGCAGGAATGTCATAATAGTCATCGTTGTCGATACCAAAATTGGTACCGGCAACAGCGGCCACGTAATTGGGTTCAGAAGGATGCGTAATAGCGTTGTAATTCGTCAGCAGGATTCCCCGCTCAGCAATGGCTTGGTATTGAGGAAGCTTGGTAACAGTTTCATAGTCCTGAACACAAACCGCTCAGTTGCGATATATATATATATGTCGGCTGCGATACATCGTACCTCGTTCTCAAGCCAGATTTGCATGAAATACTTGAAGACCTTCCCTTTTGGTGCATTAGGTGCATTTGTGTTGTTGGAGATAACAGCAGTCGCGCTAGGGTACGCAGACAGAATCACGGGGCTGCCTGAGATGAAGGCAGACGTCGGAGTCTGGGCATGGACGGTAGAAAGCGTAGAGAGAGCAGAGAGTACGGCGAACGTCAGTCTACGCATGGCAACGGGAAAAATCCAACGAACGCTGGTTAGTAAATATATGTTACATACATTTACGTACTTTGAGTTTCCCAGATTCATCATTCATTACGACCTGGGCTAACTTCACCGTGACACGTGCGTCAGTTAGTGCAAGTTTGAATCATGACTTCTTGCGCGTATTGGACAGACGCGCACTACGTGGCTTTGTGGCGGAGTTACAGCGGACTTGGATCCCCTGCTCGAATGGAGCAACGCTAGTGGTCGAGCACAACCCATCTTGCGCACAGTGGTGAAGCTCTATGATCGTTTCATTAGTATGCATGTTACCATGCAACGGGCAGGAGCTTCAAACCGCCTCATACGATTGCTCGCCGAAAGCGCGGAGTTACATTGACAAGTAAAGAAAACTGACCATCAATCCGCATGTCCACAGAACCACAATGCGCGGATGGAACAACCAGTCCCGTCGACGTCCCACGTTGAGATGAATCTTGGTAACCATCACGGCTCGGCACAGCGGGATTCGGAGAAGCGTAAGATGTTGTCGCATGACGGAGTTGTCTGTTGCGAAACAGGGACATGGTGACGGAAAGGCACATGGAAGGCATAACATCTCGTAGGTCTGATGAGGGGACATCATGCTAAGCAATATTCGGCTTGGATACACGATGACTAAGGTGCTTCATTCTCAGGTCCTATCAATACTTGTGCCATTTGGCCTAGTCTGCGATGTAACCATATGCGAGAGCCTCATAATTTTGTGGCCTCCATATCTGCCTCGAGGTGAGCCAGGTAACTTGACCGGTTCAATTGCATACCTCCGAATGGCGATAGGGAAGCGCAGTACAGAGCAGGCAAACGTCAGAGAGGACCAGTCAAAATTCCGTGCGGAACGGTGGTAGAAAAATATAGAGAGGTGTGAAGTGGCGCCATTTTGAAAATATCACAGATATTGGATTAACGCTCCAATGTCCCCTGCTATGGGACCTTCTCCTGCCCCAGCACAAACACTACCATCATTCAGGTGGTACACACACCACGTATACGGTCACGTACTTCTTATTGCGATCCTCATTGCGTTGGGACGAGGATCTGAACTTCTGAACATGCCTCGATCGCCCTCTTCCACAGCTCATTCGTGCTCATCGTTTTCCGATCCCCTACAATCACTAACGCCAGCTTCGCCCGTGTCCACATCACGTTCAGTCTCCTCGGATCATCCAAGAACCCGATCTCCCCTTCGTCGTTACAGCGTACCGTAGAGAAGACGATCACATCGCTTTCCCGCCCTTGAAATGCATCGACCGTCGAACACTCGATGGCAGACGGGAGGCGAGAGCGAAGCTCTTTAATCTGCTTTGTGTACGGTGTGAGAACGGTCACGCTCAGCCCCGAGGCCTCCCCGTCCCCTTTCGACGTCAAAAGAGGAATCATCTGTTGCACTACTTCGACTTGGCCGATGTTACTTTTGGACCGACCACCCATATCCTCTTCAGCAGAGCACTGAATAAATACAGTCGGTACCAGGAGATCATCGTGCCTGGGCCATGGAAACGCTGTGAGAGCAAGCGGCTGTAAGATAGTCGCACTGTCCGTATTACCAGTCATCAATCGACCTTGATAGAATTCGCGAGAAGGAAACGCATTGAGCTCCTGTGAGAACCGGTACTGAACGTTCAGCATCGTCTTCCGCATGCCGGTCGTCTCATCACTTTGGCTATAGAGCCTTTCCAGGAGAGACATGTCGAATTGCAAGGTTTTCCCCATATTTCTCACTGTGGGGCGTAGTTGGACACTGAATCTTACCGTGAGCAGCAGTCCGCAATCCAAGTCGTCTTACTCACTGATCCCCAACAAGAATGGCTTTCTTAATCCCCTTAACCAATGGCACGAGGGCGCCTGGTTCAGTTACCTGTGATGCCTCGTCAATTATGGCGATATCAAAGTCAACAGCTCGGAGGATGCCGAGTCCAGCGCCTAATTCATGAATGTCGATTTGGTTCTAGTCAGGAATGCCCGTACGTACGACTCACCAGCGCACGTTGTGAAAATAATAACGGCATTTTCAACTCTTTGCTTTGCCTTCTTGAGAAGTTTGTTGTTCTCGTTCAGGTCGCCTCCAACACGGGCGTCAATCGTATAGTTCCTCAGAGCCTTATTGACCTTGGATTGGTCTGTGGCAACCCGAAGTAGTTGTTCCTCTTCGTTGGGAAGCAGGCGTTCTTCACGATTGATTTTGATAAATCTTTCAAGGACATTGTCGACAGCTGAGGTAATCGCGTAATTAAGAAAACCAAAGAAAGTAACTCAACTAACCATTATGAGTCGACGCGGTCATCAAAATTTTGGAATGTGTAGCAGTAGCAAGGAACCGACGCAGTATTTGAATCACAACGGTCGTCTTTCCGGTACCTAATATGCATCAGAGAGAGAAACAGAGATAAAGTAGCGCAACGAGATACCAGGAGGTCCCCATATCAAGGACAGAGGCGAGGTGCACGAATTCACAGCTGCTATTTGGCTATCATTCAAGTTATCAGAAGGCACAAAACCTTCCTCGAGCTGCTCTATTGGGTTTTCGTCCGCATCTTGTTCACTGGTGTCGTTATCACCTGTGATAATACCATAAAATGCGCAGGAAGCTTCTTTCTCTGTGAGCAAACGTCGCAACGCATCTATCATTGACCTTGAATTGGCTAGAGCAAATAGATTTAATGTTGTAAAAAAACAAATCTGCTATGTCATGTCACCCACCAATGCTTCCCGCATTATACATATTCCAGTCGATCTTCTCCGTTTCAGGCGGAGGGTGATGGAATAATTCTATCCTGTATTCACCTATATTTGCCTGGTAGACCACACCATCAAGGACCAGAGTTCCGAGCCACCTATTCTCCGCGTGTGATGCTGCTTTCAACCTGACGTGAGAATGTAATCTAACCGGACTTCTGGCGTCGACCCTCACGTCTGCCTTGACACGATTCTTGCTGCCTTCCATAAAGTGCAATTTACATTGTGACGGTGGGTTCCTCTTGTTCTTCTTGATGTTTCCATCCTCATCGCAGGGGCATTCATCACCTGCCTCTTCGGCACGTTCGAATGCAATGCCAAGCGCATGCTTGTACCCGTACTTCATCGCAGTCATGACATCGCCGGTTCTATGTCTGCTGTCATTCAGGACAAGCAGAACCTCCTGCACGAGTTGCGGAGCACGAACGGATAGAGCTACCAACATCAACAACTCCAAGTACGCCTCCAAGTTGATAGTCGCAATTGTCCCTGCTAACTTTTCCAAAGCGACCAGGGATGCTATGCCGACCTTATTCGCAGACCGGATGATACAGCGCAAAATGGTAACCGCCAAGAATTCAACATGATCATTCGATGCTTGCGTCACGTCATCAGGCGGGTATGCCTTGAGCATAACAAATGTAAGTTCTGGCAAACGATCAAGCAATTCCGTGATAATCTCTTGATGGCGATCGAGGGGCCGTTGAGAAATGATCTCATTAAAAATGAGATAAATCTCATTTTCTGCATGATACTCAAATGCGAAGTTGACAATACGCTTGATCTCTTCTTGGGTGCGCGTCGAGAGGTAAACTCGTATCGTCCTCTCGGTATGCTTGGTCTCGCGTATCCCGTCGATGTACGCGTCTGGTATAAATGCACCTTTTAACCAGTCTTCATGTTTTGACCAATCAACTTCACGAATGTCATTGTAGCGGTATGGTTGCGGTTTACGGTCAAAGCGCCTTATGTATTCTTCAGTCGGAACACTTCATACGTGTTAGATGTGTTACGATGCAGCTACATGTGGAAACCTACTGCTCGAACCAGAGATCGAACAACTGATGAGCAACGCGATCTCTGTTGGACACAACATGAAGCTCGATAGCTTTCACTTCAGAACGAAGTACCCTTCCAACTTGCTGAAGGTATTTTACATTAGCATTCTCTAAGCAGGACGTGGCTCACCTGTTGTACGATCTTTGATATTTTTTGAAGCGCAATACTCGCTGCAATGTCCGCGCCAGGCCATGTTGATGTCAAAAATATGAATGTGTCTTGTCGATTTTTGTTGTACAGCTGCAAGTCAATGTCGCTGAAGTGTAATCTGTATCCTGTTGTACATGGCCGAAGAGTAGCCTGCGTGGATGAAGTTTGCGGCATGAATGAACAAACGACAACTTTATCATTAACTTCCGGATCTTCGTCCCATGCAATTGGCCCGCGCATAAAGACACCGAAAGCGAAGCGGCCTTCCAACTGAGTTAAAAAATTTCATAAGCGTATCATGATCGAAGCTTCCAATATTACCTGTATCAGTAGTAACTTTCTTGTGTATTGCTGCGTAGCAATCTTGAGATACTCGAAGAATGTCTTCAAGCCATTCTTTTTCGAAGAATACAATCGCTGAATCGGAAACGGCTTGCCCAATGACCTCTGGTAGAGATCACGTGGGGTGAGAATGTCAGAACGAACGAGTGAATTCCAAATCTCCGGATGCTCATCAGCAGAGACTCCCAATGTATTGCTCATGGCATACTTCTGTGCCAATGTCAAGGCGGAGAAATCGACGTAGTTCATGAAGGGTGTAATATCAACGTTTGATTTTGCGTCAAGACTCAATTTCCGTGCATGTCTATAAGCGAGCTCAAACAGCTCATACTCGGACAGAGCATTCTGTTCACTTTGCAAAAGACGAGTAAGCAGTTCTTTCCCGTCTTCTGGATTTGCGTATCTGAGCAACGCTCGGCCGTCTGCCGAAGCTGCGTGCTTATCCTGGAACTCTTTAGCGTCTTTCTCCAATAAGGTAAGAATAAAGTCTTCTTTCGGGTCAGGAGGCTTTGCCAACCTCTCGGGAATTTTGACCTTGCCACCATCAACTGCCTTGGAATGCAGAGCATTTAATTCCTGACATTCAGGGCTCAGAGCACCTTTTTCAGCACTTCGAACCCACTTCGCGTGGAGAGCCGCAACTCTGGCTACGCCGACACTATATGCGATTAAGTCAGAAAATCCCAACATGAAGCAAACTAACATACTTATTGTACGAAGCAAAATAGTTGGCCAAGTCTTCTCGTGTCACCTTCGCGTTACTGTGTTCCTTGTTGGGTGGATAATCGTATGACTTCAAACAGAGAATCAATTGACGTGTCAACGTGTCAACGTGTCAACGATAATCAATCTGGCGTACCTGGACCCTGTAAGGCTGGACAATATCCTTATCCCAGCAAACGAAATATTCATCTCCTAATACATGTGCATGAGCAATCGATTTCAATCTAGAAAGAAACACGAACCATCAAGATCACCTCCACTACTCATAGCAGGCGCAGCGCGACGCCCAACGGATGCAAAGACGACACAGTCGACAAGGTGAGATAACTCGTCGTTTTGGACCGCACGAAGTTTCAAACAATCGCCTTCGGTTTTCGTCAGCGCAACGAGTACTACAGTGAGGTTAGATTTATACTACTTACCCGGATGCAAGCATGGGTTTCTGACCACCAGAACATCTGCGTTTATCGGTGTAGTTTCCCCCTTCCTTGATACCGTGATTCTGATATGAACCTCTCCTTCACGCAATACTCTGTATGGGTCACAAACTCCGTAAAGACGTCTTGAGTTATGTATGATCATTCGAGACTTGAACTTGTCGCCTCCTTTTTTAAATCCGGCAATTTCAGATGCTTGAGCTTTCATGACTTGCTGATAGACGGTTGGGTCATCCAGTCCCTTCAACAAGGTCTTGTCTGCCAGTTCATACTGCCCAACGCAATACAACATATCGATCGCTTTGACAGGGTCTTGGGATGCGCCTTCGATCCATTTGAAATATTCTTGTTGTTTTGCTTGAATAGCGTCGTTTGAGACGCCCAAACTTGATAAGAGCACAATGACATCATTGTTTAATCTGCCGAAAACATATGGTCTTGAATAGTTAACGACGGAGAAGCGGTGATCAACGTTTGTGGTAAACTTTTTCATGCTGGCTCTGAACTGCGCCCAGTATTTTTTCTCAGCGTCAAGCTGCGGATGGAGCATTAAGACACCTTTGTATCCAAGATATCTGGCGATGTATTAAAACCTATCGAAACGTCATAGACGATCGTACCTGATCTGGAAAACGGTTGGGGTATATCGTTGACCCCTGTAAATGATATGCATGACCTTACTCAACTCTCTTGCTAAACGGCGGCTGATAAGTCCACACCCATCTGAAAATATCTCATCGCCAGATTTAATATCAGGAATATCGCCAATGTGCTTGGGGTCCAAATTATAATCCAATTCTGCAGCAGAAAACAAAAGACCAATACGTTTGGCACCTAGAAGCGAAGTCAATGGCGAACCATGAGATGCCGAACGACACTAACGTTTGGCAACTATCATAATTTTCCCAAAATCTCCGAGTTTATAGATGCGATCATCGAGTTCTGCATCGTTATTAGCTTGTCTTAGGAAACAAGATCTTTCTCTCTAATGCCAGTTAAAATCTCGGGTGGACCAAAGAAATCCCTTTACTGACCAGTTGACTATTGCTATGGTGATAGAATCGATATTGTATACCGTTCAGAAACAAGCCGCTTTTCATGAACTGGGAAATGTATTTGGCGGTGACTTGGATACTCGAGTCCGGGAATCTCAAACCACCAAATGAGACTCTGACGAACTTGGACGGATCATCAGAGCGAAGGATACGATTGCTCGAGAACTGATCGATCTGAATGGTGATCTTCTCTGCTGTGAAGCTGATTCCTCTACCATAGATTACCCCTGGCTTGGGGTTGCGAGGGGGACTCAATGCACTGGCTGGGACATTGAACCTCCACTCGCTATCTTCTGGTAAGGGATTCAGTTTCAGAATGTGAGGAGGCATAGTATAGAGCAGAGAAGGTCGTCCGCAGCATTCTGGGTGACGTTGCTTCTTAACCTTTTGATGACGGGCGCTTATCTGAGACTGCGGATTACACATCGGCCGTCACCTAATGTATAAAAGTCAAACATACTGCGACGAAATGCCCCCATCTCCCTGATTCCCACTTGTACACCTCCTGCTACAATGGCGAACCAGGAGATCAGCAAACGTCATGCCCTATATGTCATCGGTCCTTCGGTGAGTGTACCTTGATACGTGGCAATCTAAATCAATTTTCACCTTCATTCCGCGCCGATTGTAGTCGACGGGAAAGACAACTCTGTGCAATGCATTGGCTAAAGACCTAAGGCTGAGCCAGACCGCCCATGTTACAGAGGTTGCGCGAACCGTACTACAGGAGCGTGGGTATACGCGCAACGATGTCCACAATTTAGAAATGCAACGTGATATCATGCTTGCACATATCCAGAAAGAACGGTTTTCCAGGCAGGAATCGCCCGGCTTGGTTTTGTGCGACAGATCTGCTATAGATCCCATTGTATACGTTGTCTTGACGGCTACAGATGAGCAAATGGCAGTAGAACGCCGGGATCAGCTGGTTCAGATGGACGAATTCCAGCATATCCTTCCTCTCTATCGCGAATCATTGTTCGTCGTGTTGGGGCCAGTCGAAGAATGGGTCGTCGACGATGGGGTCCGGTCAATCGAGAACCTTCAGGCTTGTTATAAGACGTTTCAAGCCACACTCGATTATTTAGGAATCAAATATCAGACTTTAGGGATGGAGACGAAGTCGCTAGCAGAGAGAGTAGCCACAGTTAAGGCATGGTTGTCTTTCAATGACAGGAGCGGCGTCTGAGACTCTTTCCTAGATGGTTGGATTCCTTTGTTCTTCACTACTGCCCGTTTCAGAGAGTTAATAAATTGGAAATACACGACTTGCCCGGATGTAGCGACTGGAGTGACTCTTCCTAAAATTTCTGGTATTCATCGGCCGCCCGCTTCCGAAGAATTGCCCGATACTCGTCCTTGAGAGGTTTTGATGGTGTATGATTGGGGGAAATGAGTCCAGCACACCGGACATGCAGGTGCTAAGCGCTAAAGCGCTAAACATTGATCTGCTCACGCTCCTTGGACCAAAACCACGATGAGCTCACAATCCACTCCTTCCAATCGACCCTCTTTCATTCGCCCACAGGCCCAAAATCGCTGCACCTCGTCAATGGAACTACCGATTTTCATAGCAGGAACTTGGCGAGCAGCTACGATTCGCCAATCCTGAGGGATAGAAGAAATCTAGGTCCAGGGGTCCTTGTACTGCAAACACGGAGACTTCTCCAGTTCATTGCCCAAAAAGAATTGAATTACGATCACGTATCAATACTGTCATCGAAGACATCAAAGAAGGTGTGGAAGGCATGAGCCGCAACCAGCCTGTCCATCACAAACGGAGACTATCTTCTCTAGTTCCGCAAATGCGAATAACAACACCACCACTACCACCACTACCACAGACCAAGATTTCGACCAATGTCAAGCCAAGAGAAAGGCCGCATTCGTCGAATTTCCCCTCAACGTTCCGTCCACGATCCTCGTCCACTACCATGACAACCGGGACGAGGTTCTCGATGATCGTCGAGACCCAATACGACTTGAATACAAGGTTGCGTGATACACTGGAGAGACTGAGTATCAAATTCCATTCTCCACACCATAAGTAGCAAATTCTGCGGAAAGCTCTTTTGTTATCGCGTCTACTTGGCATTTTGTACCATCGCCCGTTCCCCTCTTTCATACGTCTCTGTGCTGGTACTAAGGACTTATAATATATTCATGCAGCCTCAAAATTCACGACAGCTAGCATGGACTGTCCTCTCTCGTCGGATCCTACAACAACCGAAACGTTGCGGAACATCGATATGTGTTATTGGCAAGGTCTTGCTTTCAGCATAGGGAGACATCAAACCGTCTTGGGGTGCTGCCTGAAGAAGCACCTGTACACGGTCGAACGCGCATCGTCACGGACATGCATGGGAGAGGGGGTGGACAGTCAATTATACAATGGGGAAAAGGTTGAATGTAGTATAGCGGTCTGAAGTCCAACTAATCATAGGGGCTCACCAACATTGCAATCCGATGCCAGTAATAATAATATTTCAGCAATGACGGATGGCTGCCTCTCATCACGAAATGTGCTGATGCACGCACGTTTACATTGTTAATTAAGTGCATGAATCTATTGTTCGCGAATACGAGCACTGGCAGACTTGAGC
Organism: Amanita phalloides; assembly: GCA_032173475.1. Classification (NCBI taxonomy): domain Eukaryota; kingdom Fungi; phylum Basidiomycota; class Agaricomycetes; order Agaricales; family Amanitaceae; genus Amanita; species Amanita phalloides. The sequence goes on along the minus strand of JAENRT010000020.1, from coordinate 35,380 downwards.
TTGCGGGAAGTCAACTATGATCAAAACCGATCGAGGGTGGCTGACGGTCAGGCTCTTATAAGAGTCTGAATCCGTTGTCCCTCACTTCTTCACATACTCCCATCTGCTGCCCTCGTCTTGTGTATCTGCGATATCCTCGGCGACTACCTGCATTATCTGCATCATCACACCCCAAACCATTTACAACCCGATATCTGCGATATCCTTACCTGCTTCATTTATTTTGACAAAATGAACGCGAATGCTACCTCGTCCCGAGCTGGTCGTGCCTTGTTCGTCAGTGCGGTCATGGCACCCCTTTCCAAGTGGTGCAAAAAAGTGATCCCTCGTTGGATCAAACGTGATAAGAAGGAATTGAAAAAGGTGAGCATCGTCATCACCATGACTGTCAGCCACCCGGACTAAAGCGTCACACAGGTGAGTGATAATGATTGGTCTTTCAAGGATAAAACCTTGCCTTGGGATGACGAGTTGACGGTAAGTGACGCGGATTTGGGCGAGTGGGATGAAAATGCGATGCTGGACATTGTCCTCATTCGTGACGGAGAGGAAATGGAAGGGAGAGAAGATTTCTTGAGAGGTACGTTCTTGGAATGGAATGAGGCTGAGATTATAGACTCGGCACAATCCGACGATGCGAGGTACTGCTCTGACAAGGAACACTTTTTTTCACGAGACGACGCGAGCCGGTGCACCGACGACGATGATGACGCGAGGCGCCTTGATAACGATGACGACAATATGAGTGACGAGTGGACTGACGGTTGGGATTCGATGGATGAAGCGGTAGATACATTCCTTGGAGGGCGTCGTGGGGAATGAATGGAAGGGGATGAGGGAGGAGATGAGCGTGGGGGGACTACGGACTGTTGAAGGCGGAGGGAGCGGGTCGTGGCCAGGCTAGCTCCCGAGGCACGAAGCATCCGTGGTAAATGGTGCGTGTTTCTTTTTTCCCGGGGGAGGTGAAGAGACTTGTCTCTTGTCCGCGTGCTCCCTTGTCGTGGGCCCCGGGCTTAGACCTTTTCGGTCGACCAAAAGCACGTTAAACATCATCCGATTTTCATTGACATTATCGGCAAGGAAAATCCGTCTGCCACCAAATGGCCGCACTGGTATTCATAACAAAGCGTAAGCGCCATATGTTATCACAGCTGACAAGGACTTAACACAGACACTGGAAATGTTTCGTTGTGACCTAGGTACGTGTTTATTCATCAGCACGGCTGTTTTTCACTCACGCTTAGATTGTCGGATGCGGCCAGAAACTGAATCCTTGACGCATAGATGGGAAAGAATAAAATCTGCCAGTGGTTGACTTGGATGTCACGTGTCACCGGTCACCGCCACGGCAGGATGCCGGTTCGATACTTACTTCAGTCCAATGAATACTGACCAAGTGCTAAACACCTCTCAACGCTGCTGTCCGGACCTCACGGGGTAGACATGAAAAATACATGTGGTGAAAATGAACGGAGCCGGGAGCGTAACGCGCGTAGCCTAGAGCCGACTGATGGAATCACCGAAGCACATACTATCACTGTACTAACCTTTCTTTCCTCTGCTCATCAGCGCGCTCTTGGCCTGCGTTACTCAAACTGCTCTAGGCCTTTTGAACCTCGGTCCTAGTCGTTCATTGTGGCAGTTTACATGGTTGCATTCACGATTTTACCGTTTCGTTTTCGTTGCAAGCATGGTTATGGTAGTAATTGATGCGCCTACACATCGTGATAGGACAATCGGAGGACAAGACATACGAGTAGAAACACCACCCCAAACCGTCAGTTATGTAACGTAAGATCGAGATTACCCGCGATAGAACTGCTACTGACTCTCCTTCATAGACTTATGGTATTAATGGCATCGATCACGACAACGCTAATTCCAAGGCGTGGACACTCAAAGAATCCGCTATCTCTGTCGTCTAATCAAAACTGGGCATTGGACAATCCAGCCTTGGATGGAAGTCTGGTTACTCAAATGAGGTTGGAAAGTTTGCGTGCATTAGACAATATCATGTGCGTCTTGCATCTAGACTGCCCATGCAATCAATTTCAACTGCGCTGTAGAATGGAACTCCGTTTGCGAACGCTGTGGCTAATGCTGCCTACAAAAATAAGAACCGCGTCATATCTTTCGGCCCGTCTTTCGTTAAAAAGAGTGCGTGCAAACCATTCTTGTCCAGCACAGTCTATAATGAACATTGCGTAGCTAATATTGCTCCTCACACGCCTTCCATTTCCAGGCAAAGTGTAACGCCAAATCTTGAATACCTCGTCAGGCCGTGGCTCGGTCGCATTGGCGCACGTGGTTCAAATCCAGAACGTCACAAGCGTAATTTGATACGAGGCCTACATCACTCTACATACCGGCCAACTTTTGAGCGTGTGTAGTCGGACTTTTTGACTTCATTTGAATGTGAGCCATCTTGTAGTATAACGTTATTCCCGTTCAGAAATTGTCCACCACTGATGGCATAGCAACGTTTACTGATCCTCATTGCGACTTCCTCCCCCATCGGGTAGCATGACAACGCAAATGCCAACACCACTCTGACTCAAAATTATCATATTTAATTTTGTTCATTTCTTTCAGTGGCAACAATATCTTAGCGTTCAGAGACATCACGGGGAATAGCCAACAAACGAGCAACCGACCATCCTGTGCTCAACTTCCGGTACACGTACGATACTTCTTTGGACCCGACTGATGGCAACAACATAGACCCCGCGCGCATCAATGGGTTCTACGTTGCCAACATATTGCACGATGTTTCTTATGTTTACGATTTCACAGAAGGCGCGTTCGACTTCCAGTTCAGCGATCCCGATCAAGGGGAAGCGGCGCGCGAGCGGGAGGCGGCGCGCTGCCGTCTATTCAAGACTCACCCGGCACCAACAACGCCAACCTCGCTACTCTCCCTCCCGAGCATCCTCTCTAGAAACGGGCATATGAATGCGCTGACGAATGATAGTGGTCAATGGGGCATCTGCAGGTATGTTTATTTGGGATTTCATAATAGTAAGTTTCTACTTATTCCACCGAGTTACGAGACTAACAGTTCAAATAGAGCAATGGAGAACGACAGGTTTGGGCGAAATATGGTCGGATGCAATGGCTGAGTATGCGCTTTTTAACGCGTTTGCTTGCCGTGGCCTCGGTTCGGATGCGAAGCACGACTTTGTCGACGATGAGTCGGTCCCGGCAGACTGTATTCGCTAACCATCTTGCCATAAAGCCAACAAAAAAGTCGAAATCAGGTGTTTCTTTTTAGCAGCATGAACATCATCACCTTCACCGATGCGTGAGAAGGCTCAGTGCTTATAATTACGATATCGCCGAGCAGCCAAGTGTTGGATCAACATTCTGGACAGTTTAATCATGACTAATGTATGACAGTCCGTATGGGACAAAAACATTATGGTAATGTCAGGCAGTGCACATTGATGTGCACTGGTTTGCACCACTGTGCATTGGTGCATGACATGCATCATTGTGCACTAGTTTTTGTCCCATACAGTCAATCATACTAATGGCTGAAAACGTTGGCGCCCTGGTTTATGCCGTAATGTGAATATACAATCAACCCAGAACAAATAAGACGACACATAGCTTCTTAAATGTGCTGACGCCTGATGGTAGGCCTGGGTTTGCTGCTTTCCTCATCATGCGTACATGGAAGCTTGTCGTCCTCTCAGTGCTCTCGTTTGCTTGTGTTCCAATCTCAGCAAGTTCCCTCATATCAGACGCTCCTCGCGCAAATGCGCAAGGCAAAGTTTTTCAGTACTTCATGCAAATTTGGCTCGAGAATGAGGTATAGTCAAAATGTTCATAGGTGACGCATTCATAATTAATTGTTGCCATCAGAATTATGAGGACGTTGTCAACCTTCCAGCATATCAAGGTCTTGCCAAACAAGGGATTCTTTTGACGAATTACGACGCTTTCACTCATCCTTCCCAACCAAATTATATTGCCGCTGTGGGTGGTGCCACGTTTGGGGTCAAAGACGATGGCGTCTACGATATTCCCGCTAACGTGACAAATATTTTTGACTTGATCGAGGGAAAAGGATTGACCTGGAAGGCATACAATGAACAACTTCCCTCTCCCGGCTGGACGGGTGAAGTCTCACCCAACGGTAAATATGTTCGCAAACACAACCCTGTCATCTCCTTCAAGGATATCTCGACCAACGCGGAACGTGCGGCAAATGTGGTCCCTGGTATAGATGTTATCTCCATCGGTGCATGCAGCTGATTTATTTCTGTAGCGGACCATCTTTCGGCAGACATTGATAGTAAAAATGTTCCTGAATACTCCTTCTATACGCCGGACATAAATAACGATGGGCATGACACGAGTAGCGTTGTCGCCGGTCACTGGCTTCATCGGTTCGTCACCAATGTCCTCAACAATGCGGATTTCATGAAAGACGCCCTCGTTCTCCTCACATTTGACGAAAGTCAGCCTTCCGCTCCGCGCAATCATGTATGGTCATGTCTCATTGGTGGCGCTATCCCCCCGGAATTCGTAGGTACTATAGACGATACCTGCTACACGCACTACTCGGCACTCCACACGGTCGAGGCCAACTGGGATTTAGGAAGCTTGGGCCGTGGCGATGCTGACCCATACCTCGCCAACGTGTTCCAGTTTGTTGCTAACGCGCTTCAGTAAACATCGGCTTGTCAAACAGCCTCTACTCATACTTCTGCACCCGAACAACTTAACTGGCTGCCAGGCTCAACACCATCGTTAAGCACTGCTCCTTACATGTCGACATTACACAATTTTAATTCATTAATTCGTTATATTTCGTTGACGGAAGATACTGTCTGTTTGCCATAGAACCACTCTGAGCGGACTATCTACTGATCTCGGCGAGGCGTACAAGAATTGAGTGATATTCAGCGCAACTGTACAACATTCACGGCACAATCTCGATAGCTACTTGACGTCTAGATCAAAGCATTCGTCACTCAGACCGGGGCAAATCCCATGCGTTGCCCTTCAACATCCCAAATGCTATAGTAATGCTTCAACAAGCTTCCTCCGACAAGATCAAGACCGTCATATGCATTGATTAATGTCTGACATGTCTTAGGGTCGTTGGGAAACGGTCCAACATTGAGTTCGCTGCTAGGAATTGTAAGGTTGAATGGCTTGCCGCTTTGGGATGTAAACGTGATGTCGATGACTGCGGGTAGGGAAGAGATCTGACTGCATGGAATACCATATGCCCCTGGTTCTGCAGCGTAAGGCTTGATATCGGGGGATATAATTGCATTGATTGCCTTTCGATGTCGCTCCGTCAAACACAAACATTAGGGACCTAAACTTGGGACTCACATTTGCGGTCACAGTAGAGAATACGACGTTGCTAGTTCCGCTATCGAAAATAATCGTTCTCGGCGAAGCCAACAACTTTGTTACCTTCCCGTTTACCGTTATTCCGCTTGACAAGAGCTGCCACACTGGTCCAGTATCAACAAGCAAACTTGAATATATAGGGTCACCTGACAACATCTCAAATCCAGGTCCACTTATCGGTAAGTTTTGAACATACCATGAAACTTCGTATGGTCAATGCCACCGAGTGTGAGTTCTGCGTGACCAACTGACTTTGGTGTCAGGTAGAGACTGAACAACGCTATTGTATCAGGCAAGTCATGATGTTAGCCGAAATTGTATGATTCCAAGGGGTCCTACCTGGTAAGCCCTGTTTAACGATGCCAGCAAAGAAGCCCTGGGGCATTGCCGACATCCCTTGTGTTATCAGACCAGTGAACAGCAGTAACATGGAGCTACGTTACCCATTATTCCACCGAAGGGATCGATATCGAATGCCTTGGTTTGATTCGTGATCAAGAATAGATCGACTTGAGGCGAAACAAGGCTTCCAATGGCGACAGTATCCGTGGCGGTTCTCAAAGTGAGAACGTAATCATTGCCGACAACGGGATCGACGCCTACTCCAGTAGCAAATGATATGGTCGTGGTCCTTCCTCCGTCAACGAACGTGCTGCTCTTTGAAGAGTCGAATTGAACTTGGTACTTGCAAGCCGACCCACACAATGTGCCTACAAGAGTTGGTTGGCATAATGGGAATCACGGCAGTCCTAGAACATACTAGCGAACTCTAATGTCCCGCTGCCCGTATCAAATACGACCTTCCGAGTTCAGATGAATCAACATAGTGCCATAAACGCGAAAAAGATTGCCCACAGAAATGACCTGCGGGGGTGTGCCAACTGGAAGCAACATCAAGCGCCCACACTATGCGCTTCAGCCCTTTACTCACCCGTGATGTTACCATACCATCTACCGTCCGGTAAGTGCTAAAAGTCGATGGAAAAAAACCTTGACTTACTGAAGATCCGTGTTAATGAAAAAGTCTTTGAGGGGAACATTCTTTCCCGATGGAACCCGACGTTTGCCAAGCTGTGGCGACTTGGACCTTATGGATCGGGACAATAGAGTTAGTTTGTGGCCCGTGTTCTCCGCGAGTACGATGGCAGAGCAGAAAATGGCCAAAAGGCAAAATGACGAGAGCATAGTAGTGGCAAGAGCTGTCACCTGGGCCTTTTCGTCGCCTTTATGTAAGGACACTTGTATCCGAACTAGTCGGCTGCAACTAAATACCTGACACAGATGAAATTTGATCTGTTGCGAATTCATCAGATGGATATCAATAAAGTTAACGTATAATCTACTTGCTTGGTTCTTCAACAAATCCACCTTTCACTAAGCATAAAGTTCACGTGAAGTATCGACCTGCACCGCGCCGAGCTGCATAAGAATGTAACAATGTACACTGATTCCACATATTAGTGCAGCACAGGGACTAGTGCAGGATCTTTGTTACTGAACGGGCAAGAACCGACACCGTGTCGGGCCTAACTTCGGCAATAGGAAGCGGCGGATCGGCTTTAGTAAAGGGAAAGATGAGCGCTAGCCGTTATCTTGCCAGTCCTTTTTAGTATTCACGCTCAATCCACGCTCAACGAGAAATAGCCGTCAAAGATAGTGAAGGAGACTTCTCGACGGAGAATCTGAACGACGGTAGGTGTGAGGCCATTAATGGGTTTGCGCCTATTTTGCCGCAGGACCTCGTGACATAATTTTCTGACACACACTCCAGCCACAGTTATCAACAAGAGCACCAAGACTATACTGCCAATGCACCCTAATGTCCTTCCTAATTCGCCACGTATCGCGACCAATTGCCAACAATAAGGTGTGTTAAAGAACTATCTGAGCTCTGAACTTAGGCTCGGGCAAATCCCATGCGTTGCCCTTCAACATCCCAAATGCTATAGTAGTGCTTCAACAAGCTTCCTCCGACAAGATCAAGACCGTCATATGCGTTGATCAATGTCTGACATGTCTTAGGGTCATTTGGAAACGGTCCAACATTGAGTTCGCTGCTAGGAATTGTAAGGTTGAATGGTTTGCCGCTTTGGGATGTAAACGTGATATCGATGACGGCGGGTAGGGAGGAGATCTGACTGCATGGAATGCCATACGCCCCTGGTTCTGCAGCATAAGGCTTGATATCGGGGGATATAATTGCATTGATCGCCTTTTGATGTCGCCCTGTCAAACACAAACATTTTGGACCTAAACTTGGGACTCACATTTGCGGTCACAGTAGAGAATACGACGTTGCTAGTTCCGCTATCGAAAATAATTGTTCTCGGCGAAGCCAGCAATTTTGTTACCTTCCCGTTTACCGTTATTCCGCTTGACATGAGCTGCCACGATGATCCGCTATCAACAAGCAGACTCGCATATACAGGGTCACCTGGTGACAATGTAAATTTGGGACCATTTATCAATGAGTGGTACACAAACCATGGAACTTCGTGTGGTCAATTCCACCAAGTGTCAGTTCGGCATGGCCAATTGACTTGGGTGTTAGGTATAGACTAAATAACGCTGTTGATTTACGCCGTTTGCGATGTTAGCTGATATATTTTGGTGATTTGAGGCATATTACCTGGTAAGCCTTGCTGGACGACGCTTGCGAAGAAGCCCTGTGGTATTGGCGACATCCCTGTTCCTTGAGGCTAATGAATGACGACAATGTGGAGGCACATTACCCATTATTCCACTGTAGGGATCGGTATCGAATGCCTCGGTTTGATTCGTGACCAGGAATAGATCAACTTTGTGCGCAACAAGGTCTCCAATAGCGACAGTATCCGTAGCAGCCCTCAAAGTGAGAACATATTCATTGCGGAAAACAACGGGGTTGACGCCCCCTCCAGTCGAAAATGCAATGGACGTGGTATGTCCTCCGTCGACAAACGTGCGACTCTCTGAAGGGTTGAATTGGACTTGATTCTTGCAGGCCGAGCCACACAATGTACCTGCAACGAGTGTGCGTAAAAGAACGAAAACCACAGGGATTCCAGAACGTACTGGTAAACTCTAATGTAGAGCTCCCCGTATCAAATACAACCTATACAACTCAGATGGTTCGACATTTGCTGTAAGCGCGAAACAGACTCACGGGCAGGACCTGCGGGGGTGTACCAACCGGAAACGACATTGCAGCGCTTGCACTATACTTCTCTGCCCTTACTCACCCGTGATGTTACCATACCATCTGTGATCGAGGTAATCGCATACACAAGCAAGTGGAAAGACCTCCACTCACTGTAGGTCTGTACCGCTGAAAAAGTCCTTGAGGGGAAGGTTCGTCTTCGGAGGCCGACGTTTTGTGAACTGTGACGTCTTGGACCTTATAGACCGGGACGATAGAATTATTTTGTGACCTGAATCCCCCGCGAACGCACTGAAGGACAACATTGCCAAAAGGCAGAATGACAAGAGCATGGCGGGGGAATTGCTGTCCGCCGTCTTTTCGTCGCCTTTAAAGTGTCCCTGGGGACATACTTACTTACCTGATTACTTAAACCATCAATGCATCATGCATCACCAATCAATGAATCACACCTATAAATAGTTGACTCGGATCTGCGTAATTATAGGTTCTTTGCTGGCATCATCGATATTACGCCGCCCATGAGCGCTTTAGCCCGGTGGTCCGGTTTAACTCTTTGTTGGAAATCGTCCATCGACCATATATAGTATTTGAACCGGATCGGCTATCAATTGCCTTGTTTTCTCGCATGCAAACTTAATTGTGGAGCGCCTGGTTCTTTGCTGGCTTCTACGAAACGCCTCGCGGGGGAATGAGACCGTTTTCTCCCATGCCATCATTTAGTACAGTGACAAGGACAATACTTCAGAGGTTGGAATTGAACGCAATTGAAGTTTCGACGTCTGTCACACGTATCAGTCTCTGAGGCTTGTCTAGTGCGAAGCTGCTGCGCGCATAGACCTCAGGGGTTTGAAGCTGTAACCGCTGTTGCGTCGGCTATACTTCTTGAAATAAGGTTCTGTCAAGTGTAATCCACGATTTCTCAGCGTTCTGGAAGTGACGAAACGACGAAACTTTCGATAATATGGACAAACGAAGGTAAATTAAGATCACCTATCGTTTATTGCTACGTAACATCGTACGGCGCCACTGTAATATCTACATTGCGTTCGTATATGACAAGGTACAATCATCAAACACAAATGCGAACTAGTGAAGGATCTTGTACCACAGCGGCTGCGAGTAGCGGCTCCTGGCCACAGTGCGCCTAGCTAAGTCATCTATGCGCGAATCCTGACAAGTTTTACAGTGGTCGACGAAATCCTTGAGAATGGTACGATAAGATAAGTAAACAAGTACCACCGTTAGTGAGCGCGGAAGCTGAGCAACAATAGACAATGCCCTCTAGTGGAAAAGGGCTTAGCATGAAAATCATGAACGTCTACTATGCAAATACCAACTCACTTGGTTGAATGCACGATGAATTTTGTATCTGTCGTGATCAAGTACGAGTTCTTTGAGGTTCGTGCATTGCAGAAACAATAATTCATTCTGATCGTTGGCGAGTTGATCAGTGAAATTGTGCATGATAGCACTGAAATGCGTCAAAGTCTTGGAATGCCGAGCCAAGATGGTGAAGATCGCTTCGCTATATTCTTCCTTGAGTTCACAGTCGAGTTTCAGGCTCGTGATTCCCGGGTGAAGATTCAAGTAATCAATGAACCTCTTGTTAATGTGGTAGGTTCCCATTACCGGAGGGAACACGCCCTCCGCGAGAAATAGGTCCAGACAGCCAGAAGCGCCGAAATAGACGGAAACTAATGAGCGAATATGAGGAGCAACAGCGGCCGGTACCGATCGTAACCATCTAATACCAATATGTTGTAACTTTAACGGCTGATCGGCTGGCACGAAGCCTAACAATTCGACTATTGTCAACTGGGAGTTCAAGCATACGTCCAGGTGCGTTAAATTGGGATTTCCTGCCACGAATTGTCCAACGCATGTTATTTGTGAACTCCGGGCCATTTCCGAGGAGGAAGGGAGATATATCTTGAGCTTGCGCAAATTGTGCAGCTTGCAAAGAGGATTAAAGACGTGCTCAAAGTACAAGTGATCCATTTTGACGGTGAGAACAAGCTCATCGAGTTGGGGGAGTTGTAGAAGAAGTTCTACTGTGAAACGCGCCATCCATTTAGGTTCTCGTCGGTCTACCTTCCAGCTGCGACAGTTAGTTTGATCAAAAAACTTTGCAGCAGACAACTCACTGTACGCAACGGACGTTGGGCAAATTGATCCTCGGAGTACGGGTTAGAAGCTGTTTGGTCCGACGCCGGAGGCAGTGATTGTACACGCGCTGATGCAGATAATGTGGATGAGCCAAGCCGTATACGGGATATAAAAGCGCGAGAAGGATATTCTGGACAACGAGTTGGCGAACATTGGGCAGTTTCACGTAAGGAGTAAAATATGATCCGTTGAGCCAAGCCCATTGTTCTATTCTTAATGTCTTCGTTGTGCGCAGATGACGGGACTTTTTTGTGGATAATAGAGTGCGAAGCTGGGAAAAATTGTATGGCACGTTCAAATCATTCTTGAATAAGCGAATATTTGCAAGAACTTTGGGCGCAGTTATGTCATCGAGTGCTTTGCAAACAAGGCGCAGGGTTTTTAGCTGCTTAAAAGTCGTATCTGGATCTCTCATGAACTGTGGCGGAGTGGCGCTCGGCGTAAGTTGTGCGACGGAGCATAGAAAACGTAGCGGCTCACCTGGACAATAATCCGCTCCTGCAGCCGAACAGGCAGATTGATCAAGTACTGCTCTTTCTGTAAAGTTGAAGTCATTTGGCCATGCAGGGTGCAGTTAACTGCAGCCTCAAGGTTGTGGATGCATATTTAGCCACGTGACGGTCACGGTATATACATATGTACATCACAACTGCTGAGTGCAAAAGTATATTTGGTGGCGTGACGGTCACGGTTCAGGCAATTGCAATTGCAATTTGGCAGGATAAAATAAAGTCTGAAATGTACATCTGCTCAATGAATCCAGTGGTACAAACAGCAGGTATCGTATACGGCACATGTACTCTAACATATAGTTACTCCTCCCATCCAATCCATACGTACAGCGAGTCCCGTCAAGAAAGGTCACTATATATAAGGCCTAGGGCCTTTACTCGTCGCCCCGCCTCGCCAAAAATACCCCATTTGACTGGCTATCGCCTCTCCTCCGACCTGCAGCTCCAAAGCCGACGCTCGGAAAACCACGAGAATTCGCAGATGGAACGTTATCAAAATAAAGCTGTTCTGCAATAGCCATATTCTTTGTCATCGAGGAGGGATGTGGAAAGGGCTGATGATGAGCTTGTGATCCAGATTGGGCCAGCGAAATTGAGTGCGACAGGCCAGTTCCAAGTGAGGTACTTCCTGTTGGGGACGGAAGCGACGGTGACCTGGTTCCGGTACTTGTAGACGCCGAGATAGAGGACGATGAGAGGGTCGGCTTTTTACGATTGGACTTTGGTTTCTTTTTCTGTAGTTCATTTGGGTGTTGGAATGCGGGACGGAACATATCGTCATGAAATTGATCAGAGCGGGAGCGGCGGTGTGGACCAAAGTTACTGTTGCCTCCGGTTGTAGTGCTTAACGTTGTTTGAGATTCGGAAACGATAGCGTTCGTCCTAGGAACACCAGAAACGGTGCGCGCATACAAAGAGCCATCCAGATCTACAAGTGTTTCTTCGTCCACGTCGCCGGCTTCCAATGCGACGGAAGTTCCTGTACCCATCGAAGAAGCACTTGCTGACGGACTCTTAAATCCTTCAAACAGAACGCCATCGCCACTACCCTGAAACCCTTCAAATTCTCCGTGGCTGTTTGACATTCCAGTCATCAAGGCGCCTGCGAGTGGCTCTTTTTCCTTTTGTTCCCTGCGCCCTCGCCTGCGCTCCTCCTTCTCGACCCTCTTAACATTATTATGAGTCTCAGACAACTCTTCCTCTTCATCTTGTTTGATCTGAGCGTCATGTTGCCGCTGACCAGCTATATGCGCACGGCTAAGTGCAGCAATGGCCTCGTCATCCAATGGGTACGCATCAGAGTCAAGGGTGCCTCCACTCTGGGTCCTTCTCATACTACCGTTGTTTCTGCCTATATATTCTTCCTCGTCATCGGTCAGGGGGAGCTGAATAGCGGGCTTCCGTGTTCCAAAGAGGTCATATCCAAGAACCGTGAACAATCCATCATCCTGTCGTCTTTTCTTTCCCTTTCCCTTTGATTTGGACTTGGGTAGTTTAGCACCGGCAGGGGCCGACGTGTTCCCGTCAGCGTCAGACGACACCACGGAACCCGCATGGGAATAACGACTTCTTCCATCTCTTCGTCCAACGTTAGAGTGCAACGACAACGTATCTGTATACTCGTCATCTGTCGATTCCTCTAACAATAAGGGTCGTAGCGCATCTGAAAGCGGTTGTGCATTGGATTGCAAACGAGAGGTGCGTTCCCTGTTCCGATCCCTGCCTTCCCCGTTTCCACTAAAGGTAGAGCTACGCCGGGCTCCGTGAGCATGTTGTACGTAGTTGTGCAGCGAATCCGTAGATGAAGAAACGGTCGTGCAAGCGAGACAACTTGATAGCGCATATAACGTGTCAGACCATCCAAACTGAGTCATCATATTGTCGTGTGTTGGTCGTAAAGGCTTTGGCGTCAGAAGGGTTGGAAGGGAGAGAAGAGACTCGTGAGGAGGAAAGTGAAACGTTGCGCTGGCCAGTATCACCGGGTTTGGCAGGTGCGTGCATTTATTTTGATTTTCACGCGACAACCAACGTCACCGAGAAAAATCCAACATAATTAAAAAATCAAAACAGTCATTCGGATAACGAAGTGTACAATTTCGATAAGTGAAGAATGACGATTCTGAGACCTGCATGGATAGCTCTGAGCGCCGACGTTGGCTTGGAATTGTCTGACAAGCTGAGATGCTCATTCGTATGTCCAACATTATCAGCAACAAACTGGAATATGTTGGCGCCCACATCACCACGGCCCAAGCTTCCTAGATCCCAGTTGATTTCGACTGTGCGAAGCGCCGAGTAGTGCGTGTAATAGGTGTTGTCAATGCTGCCCCTGAGGTGCCGAGGGATAGCCCCACCAATGAGACACGACCATATGTGGTTGCATGGAGCGGAGGGCAAACTTTCGTCAAACGTGAGGAGAACAAGGGCCTCCTCCATGAAGGCCGCATTATTGAGAACATTGTCGACGAACTCCAGAAGCCATTCACCCGCGACAGTACTATCTGAGTTGTGTCCATCGTTTACCATGTTTGGCGTGTAAAAGGAGTAGGCAGGAACTTTGTGTTCAGCAATGTCTTCTAAAAGAAAATCCGCTACACGAAAATACATTAGAAACCGGTACATGCTGTGAACAACGTACATACCAGGGACGACATTCATCAAACGAGTAAAGTTCAAAGCGATACTATCGAAAGAGATAGCGGGATTGTGCTTGCGAACGTATAATTTATCAAGGGACCGTTTACCCTTCCAACCTGGAGCTGGAAGTTGTTCATTGTATGCCTTCCAAGTTAATCCTTTTTCCTCGACCAAATCGAAAATATGCGTTACATCGGCGGGGATGGTGTGGAATTCATTGTCGGTGATGCCGAGCGTGTCACCACCCACAGCGGCAATATAATTCGGTTGGGACGGATGGGTGAAGCCGTCGTAATTCGACAACAGAATCCCTTGCTTTGCAAGCTCCTGATACGTTGGGAGGTTGACGACGGTCTCATAATTCTATTACGACAATCGAGCGCGTTGCTTATGAACATTTTGCAACAACGTACCTCATTCTCAAGCCAGATTTGCATAAAGTACTGGAACACTTTGCCTCTCGGTGCACTGGCTGTATTAGTGTTGTTGTAAAGGACAGCATTTACGCGAGGATGCGCCGGGCGCACGACAGGACTAGCTGAGGCAGGAGCATAAGCAAGCGAAAACACTGAGAGGACAGTAATCGTAAGCACATGCCAGTGCATCGTGACAAAGTGCAGTAAACCCACCGTAAGCCGAAGCTCATATATACGTTACATTTATTTGTTTTCAGGTTCCATTCCAGCTGTCATGATCGTCTTTCATAACGATGTGCAGTAGAATGACGCTCAGTATTCGGTTCCAACGCAGTGCTAACCATTTTCGGTTATTTGACGCGCCCAAAAAAAACACCTGCACGACTCCCAGTCTAGATAATTCAGGCAATCCAGCACCGTTCTCAGTCATCCAGCAGGCAAACGCAGAGATTACGAATGTGAGCGGCAGAACAGTCCAGAGGGGAAACCGCAAACGTGCGGCACAAACGTGGCAGAGAAACATTGAAGACAAATATTGCCAAAGAGCCTGTACGTCATTGATGTTGATCTCAAACGAAACACCACCAACCAACTCAGCACTTTAAGTCGTAGCCTCATTAGGCGGCTTTCGGCCAAATTGTTCAACCGATTCCTTCAAGATGTTCCGAATCGCCAACCAGCTTATCATATTGTACAAGTGTTTGACAGTCATACATTCAGCCATACCCTCAAGGCCTACACCATAATTTTTGCCCAAGAACTAGAAGTGGAATTATACTCCAGCTTGAATTGCTCAACATGCCTCCTGCCCACGTCCTGGATCCAACACGGCAACCAACTTTGCACGTCTCTTAGCTTATATCCATCCCGAATAGCTATCTCCAACAGTTCGTTGATGTCGCGAACATCCTGGGGGACTTTCTGCCTAAAATGAGCCTTATCGGAGTTTTTGTGATGCCACCACGCTTGGACCTTGAGCAATAAGACAGGGATGAATGGCATCACGCGTATATTCTTGTGATCCTTGATAGTCCAAAGTCGATCAACTGGAACGGATGGGATCGTAAGCTCCCCTGGTTTCAGAAGATCGACTTTGCACTTCCTGCCGTCGTAGTGGCGGTACCAAAGTACTCAGTATGCAGCTGTTGGATTTACTGAATCCACAAGATAGAAGCGGGTATCTGAGGCAGCAAGAGATCTTTTGACCGCCTCAAGGTTTAGTTCTCTCTGGTCCAATACTACAATATCAATGTCCTGGAACAACTGTCAATGTCTTCGTTCAATTTGATGAACAAATGATATGGCTACCTGGGGTGTTCGGTTTCGCATTCCCCATGCTGCACAGGCAGCACTGCCCACGACGCATGAGTTGTAACCAAGCCTTGTCAGAAGGGCGCTGGAAACATCACCGATGTCGTAGATCTCATTGTAAGTGAAGGACGACATGGGTTCTGAGTACGTCGCTGTGGTTTAGAGGGCTTTTTAAACATAACTGACGAAGCTTAATGTGGTCCTTGTCTGCTTCTTCATCTCAGGCTGCGCAGCGCATTCACATGGAGCATGTCCGCATGTCCAGCATGCGTCCCCAGAGGATATCCAGAAACGAGGGGTATAACTTTATCTTCGTCTTCCTGACAGAAGTTAATCAGACTGCGCAGCCAATTCTGACATTAAAGGATTATCAAGCCCCACTGGGATTTGAGAAGTCGCTGCGGACAATATCAGTTGTCATTGACCTATCCTTTTTTGAATTGAATAGAGCTGCGGGGAACCCTAGTTCGCCACGAGGAGCGACTCATGCGGGGTAGCCACTTCCTGTACGGGAATGGCGTATGTATTCAGGCGGTCCGCAGCCTTGTGATTGGGTACAGGGTAGCATTAGAAGACAGCTCCGACTCGCACATCGTGGCCGTACCGTCCCCAATTTGAAATGTTCACGCGCAGCACCAATTTCACTCTGGAGCCTTTACAGAGAACCCGAAGCTAATGATACAGGATGACAATTCTTTCTTCCTCTGTGCTCGGCACTCAAACGTCGAACCCAATTGCCTTCCATTTTTCCTTGGTGTATTCCCGCTCAGCGACGAATGTTTTGACATGCTCACATTCAATATCAATGAATGTGGCAGGGAGCCATCCATTCGCGGTTAGACAATGAGTATCGTTCACCATGCCCAACAGTCCATCGATATCTCGAAAGTCCTCGGGTATCTTCTTCTTCATGTGCGAACGGTTGTCCTTCATATGGTCAACCCATCCTTGCACTTTAAGCAGTAAAAGCGGCAGAAATGGCATCACGGGTAGGTCGTCTCGAACCTCGACGAGATCAGGAGGGATCGGAGGGATATTCAACAGACCCGGAAGCAGAATGTCCACCTTGCACGAGACTTTTAGTCTGACCCTGTACCACAAGATACGGAAGGTGTTGGCTGGGTTTTTAGAGCGGGTGAGATAAAAATTGCTATCAACAGCAACGATTTTGCGTTTTATCTCCTCCCTGTCGTCGTCGGTGAGTACGACTATATCCACGTCCTTCACGATGACGATCTATTATTGCACTGAGGCCGTTCTGATGTTAACGAACTTACGTGTGGTATGCGATCCCTCATCCCCCATGCGACGCACGCGGCGCTACCAAATAAGCAACACGCATAGCCAGCGTCCCTGAGAATGGCCACGGTACGAAGCGATACGCCTTTGATGTCTTCTCTGGTGAGCATCAGTGCTCAAAGTGTGGATGAAGAGAGAGCTAGGGCGAGGCCATTTTAAGCTCAACATTTGAGGTCAGGCGACAGAACTTCTGATTGATTTCCTGATCAGTCATGTTGCCGTCCGTTAACGGTATTCTACAGGACGAGAAATTCCCAACTGCCTGAACTGATAGGTCAATACTTGGTGCGATGGATGAACCAAGCGTGACGCGTGATTCAGCGTGACTACGGCTTCCATTGTCCTCCACATTGAGACGCTCTGTCTAAGCTTGCGTCTCCCACTGCTGCGTATCTTTGCTAGTTGACGAGTGTAATCAAGAAAACTTAGGGCGCGGTTCCCGACATGGATCAAATTATCACCCATCTAACCGAGATCGCTGGCCTGGTACCCACTCAAAGCATTCCTATTGACCTGATTCACGCAGTCTATCCAGAGGGTTAGTATGTCTGTCATCCTGTCACATATTCGGCGGTTTCATCCCTTCGAGTAGATCTGAGCCCGCAACAGTCAAAAGGTGTCAACTTATTGCTCACGATTGTAAGTCCTTGCTGGGGATTCGAATGCCTATAGATAACTTGTTTCTTCCAGGTCGTCAATTGGTATTTGGTTTCGGTCAGACTATTCAATGACAGGATCGGCGAGAAGGATAGGATGATCGCAAAGATGGGTGAGGTGGTGGCAGAGAAGGATAAAATGGTGGCAGAGAAGGATAGGATGATCGCAAAGATGGGTGAGGTGGTGGCAGAGAAGGATAAAATGGTGGCAGAGAAGGATAAAAGGATTGCAGAGAAGGATGAAGCCATTGAGAGATTAGAGGAATCCGCCGACATTGCTACTGCCCTCCGTGAAACGAGAAGAGTTGAGACTGGTCGGAAATGGGGTAAGTGAGCTTCTGCATTAGCATTTTAGGATTCAAACCCTTTCAAGGGTCCGTCACCCGTTCGCAGGCCTGGAAACAACTACAGGAAACTGGGCGAGTCGGCCAAAATACCATACTTAAGATACAGCAGCACCCGCATAAAAAGATTCTCACGTCAAAGCTCTCAGCGTTGAAGGAAAAAACTTGGACGAAAGAGCTCGACATGTATCCAGACCTCATTGGTGCGATAAAAGATGGTCTTTACAAAGAGACGAAAGATATTCTCGTAGTGGACACCAGTCAGCGCAACGATTTCCACGCGGACGTCAGCGTTGCCACATTCGACGACGCTCGCCTGCCATATTCCGTTCGATACTTTCTGGAATTCAAATTACCGAGCGTCGAAGCACGAACGGCCACGCATTGCGGACAGATGTTGGATTATTTCAAAAGCATACGCGAGAAGCAACCACATCGATCGCGCTTTATAGGGGTCCTATCAAACTATTCCTCTTCCTGGGTCTACGATGCCGTGTTTGATGAGAAAGGCCCGAAACTTGAGGAGCTTCCTTGCGAATCCCTTGCAGACGCCATCATCTACGCCGAAACATCATTTTCCTCACAGTTACGAGCGACAATTCCCTCGCTTGATAAAGCATTAGACCCTCAATTCTCAGTGCTTGCATTGGGAAAACATTACTTCCTGCTATCCGTGAAAAGGGGGATGCCACTACAGGATGAAACTGTGCCAAAACATTTGCCCACCCGACGCCAAGCCTCCAATAACACTCCCAGCTGGTTTCCCCCGCTTCGACACCGGGAACAAAAGAACCAATTTGTGCTGAAGATTACGCATGATAATAAATCGTTGGATAACGAGATCAAGACCCTGGAAAAATTACGTAACGCTAAATGTCCGCATATCCCTGAACTAGTGTGGGTTCGTGGATCTGGGGAGCTAGGAATCTTGCCGATAGGAGAGCCTGTCTTACCGGGAGAGTCAGTGGCCGTATCACGCAAGGTTGTCCGAGGCATGATAGATGGCTTGAGATACCTGCATGATCAAAAGATCATCCATCGAGACGTTCGCCTGTCAAATTTAATTCTTAAGCGCGATAGGAACGATGTCAATGTGGTGATCATCGATTACGAAACAGCTTTCGATTCAGAGGGGAATCACTCTACTGGCAATGGAGTTGACTATTCGGGTGGTTATATCTGCTGGCCAAGGCGACTTCTTCAGTCAAGGAACCAGCCATATTTGCCCAAACCTGCAGATGACCTTTTCGCATGCATCCTGGTGGTCCTTCATCTATTGTTTCCATGCCGATTTGATGAGTTCAATTCAGGGAGCATTCGTGCCGGTGATAATCAAAACCCCGAGACGTTGAAGGTATTACAAATGTGGAGGGATATCGAGAGTTCTAAAGTATGGGGACGGTTTTATCGAGCAGCAAGGGATTGCGACTATGACGAGTTGCTAGAGATTTCGGACGTTTTCTGTCATGTTTAGCTTTTTTTTTGACTGCATCAACCGATCGCACAGTTGAATGTTGAATGTTGACCTTGAATACAAGTGGTCATCAGATCTTGCGTTTCCGACTCGACACATTTTCGGAAACACCTACACCTACGCTGTTAGCTGCTGTTAGCTCGGCTAGTCTCGCCTATCACTCAGCTAAGCGAAAAGCAAAACTTGGTCGTCCCGAGGTATTCTGAATCTGTAACTAGTACCAGCCTCAAGCCTAGCCGAGCTGTGGCAACACTGAAAGGTCGCCTCACGGCATGTCAATTCACCTCAGTTAACTGAATGTGTCCGCTGGGCAGGCAGAAGTAGGTATGTACTCATTTTTCCCGCCAATTTGTGCACCATCACATTTTACTAGGAACGGGCATTCAATGGAGGGAGCACCATACAATGTACTTGGCAGCTTGACCCTGCAGCGCCAGTGCAGCCAGTTTTTATGCTGAACCATGCGGGACGCGACTTCTTCTGACTCTGTCCTCCGACATTGACGGTTTCGTTCATATCGCCGGGGTCATTGTGCCAACCTTAGCGATCACGTGATCACGTGCGCCTGCTGCTTTCATTATGCGCGACGGTGACGGTGACTACAATGAAACACTTGGTGAGTTACGTTCTGCGTCATCAAGAAGGAGGCTTATACGTACGTCACTGGCATTGAATTAGGTGCCATGCTTTTGGGTGTACTGTGTATGTGTCCTTTGCATTCGGATGAAGAGGAGTCAGACCGAAAGAAAGCAGCGTGGGAACTCTCGTCTTCACCCCAGCCACCGTTAGTCGTCGTGCTAAAAGTATTGTGCTTTCATTCATGCTCTTAGCTGCATCAGATGATCTATGTATGCGAAAATGGCGTTAGCTAGGACCCTCGAGGCACATTCGGAAAACGCTCAACTGTTCCACCATTGGTATGTCCATTCAACATTGAGGCGCTTAGTAGCATTTCGCTAAGAACGCGTCTAGGCAGATGGATATTCATGGGCCGATATTGCTGTCAACGATTCAGGAGAAAATGGAGATATGTTTAACGTGCTTTTGGTCGACCACGAAGGTCTAAGCCCGGGGCCCACGACAAGGGAGCACGAGGAAAAAGAGACAAGTCTCTTCACCTTCCCCGGGAAAAATCCACTCACCTTTTACAGCGGATGCTTCGTGCCTCGGAAGCTAGCCTGGCCATGACTCGCTCCCTCCGCCTTCAACAGTCCGCAGTCCCCCCAACACTCACCCCTCCCTCTTCCTCGTCCTCCTCACTGCGCACGGCGCCCTTCAAGGAATGCATCGAGGAATGCATCAACCGCTTCGTCCATCGAATCGCAATCGTCTGTCCACTCGTCACTCGTATCGTCGTCGTCGTCGATCCCGAGGTCGTCATATATATTTTCCTGGTAGTAGCTATCGTCGTTGCCGAAGCGGCTTACGTCGTCGTCGTCGTCGTCGCCGTCATTAGGGCGTCTCACGTCGTCATCGTCGTTATCAAGTTGGCTCGCGTCGTCATCGTCGATGCATCGACTCGCGTCGTCTCGTGAAAAGAAGCGTTCCTTGTCAGAACAGTTCCTCGCATCGTCGGATTGTACCGAGTCTATAATATCAGCCTCATTCCATTCCAAGAACGTACCTCCTCTCAAGAAATCATCTGTCCCTTCCATTTCCTCTTCGTCACGAATGAGAACGATGTCCAGCATCGCATTTTCATTCCACCCGTCCCACAATTCCTCGTCGCTTACCGTCGACTCGTCATCCCAAGGCAAGGTCTTATCCTTGAAAGACCAATCATTATCACTCACCTGTGTGACGGTTTAGTCCGGGTGGCTGACAGTCATGGCGGCGATGGTGCTCACCTTTTTCGATTCTTTCTTATCACGTTTGATCCAACGAGGGATCGCTTTTTTACACCACTTGGAAAGGGGCGCCATGACCGCACCGACGAACAAGGCACGGCGAGCTCGGGACGAGGTAGCGTTCGCGTTCATTTTGTCAAAATAAATGAAGCAGGTAAGGATATCGCAGATATCGGGTTGTAAATGGTTTGGGTTGTGTGATGATGCAGATAATGCAGATAATGCAGGTAGTCGTCGAGGATATCGCAGATACACAAGACGAGGGCAGCAGATGGTAGGAGGTGAAGAAGAAGCGTGGGGCACGCGACGAATTCTAAATAAATGCACGACTGTCAGCCGCCCTCCTCGACTGGTCTCGATCATAGTGGCTGACGGTTCACTTCAATATGTGCAAGCTCCAAGGCGGCGGACTATTGGCTCGCACGAGTCAGAAATCAATTATACGGGTCGTTGGCGATGAACACATACGTTAGATTTTCACAAAATTCTATTTCAGACGTGCTGTACACAAGCCCCTATGACCGCAAACACATGATGTGGCTAGCAACTGTCGCCAGCCACCCTAGTTGTCTGTCGAAACCGTTAGCAACGATGTGCTTGAGCATCGCTCTGCTATCATGCGTTTACTTTACTTATTTTTGTCCTTAGCAGTCTTCAATTAAGACTGCGGGGCATTTTCAAGAGAGATTGAATCAGCTTTCCTTGAGAACCACCACACGGAGAAACAAGATTGAGACCTAAAATAATCCATGTTCGAAGATGTGGAAGGGATAGGTACTATACGCAAAGTACTGTTACATATATCGATACAAAATAGGAGCTAAACGTCGAATCCCATATCCCTGAATGAAGCGGCGGTGCTTGGATACTTTTCCGTGTACATTTCTATCAGGTCTGCAGCGTGGTCTACGAACCACTGAGGCAACCAATTAAATCTGTCAAGATGGTCGTCATCATCGAGCATGGTCAACAACTGTTCTATATCTTGTCTGTCTTGAGGTATTTTTACTCGAAGATGGGGTTTATTGGATATGCGATGGTCATGCCACCCTTGTACTTTGAGAATCAAGAGCACAGAGAACGGCAAGACGGGAATATCGCTATTTCCAACATATTGAACATGGCGGGATGGTATTTTCGGTATATGTAAAGGGCTAGTCCTGCCCGCGGTGAGGATATCCACTTTACAATTCAAGCCCGTGCGCCATGAAAGTGAATAATACACTTTTTTGTAGGTATTGTTAGGATTTGCCGAATCTTCAAGATAGCACCGGGAGTTTGCCTCAGCGAGATAAGCTTTGATATCCTCTGGATCATCCTCGCTAAAGACGACAACGTCTATGTCCTAGGGGGCAAGGTTCCATTGTCATCTGGTGGCATGAGCGAATAAGCCATATTCACCTCTGGAACGCGATCCATGCCCCATACAAGGCATGCAGCACTGCCGAATAAGCAACATCTGTAGCTTCCTTGCTCCAATGTCTCGACTATGCGCCGAGCTACTCTGCGGATATCTTTCTTTGTCAAGACAGGTGTCATCACGTCCCAGCAATGTAAAAACCCTATGATGTAATTCAAAGTAGTTCTGCTGGCCAGAGAAACGTACGTACAAAGGGCTGATATGAAATGCGAGGTGTCGGTGGATGGAGGATTGTTTGAGCGGTAGTCACGGGTCAGGCGGCGCCCGCAATGTGCTACTATGGCCCTCCTCGTGGCCAATGGGAAGATTTGAATTTAGATTTGAACCTTATTCAATTGGAACATGCCTCCAGCTAAATATAGCTGGGCGAAGAGGTTCGATTGATTATTGGACGCTAGCAAAGTGTCGAGTGTAAGGCTTCCCTATCTTGAACAAACATTCCCACGCAGTTGTGGACAATTCGGACATGACGGCGCTGTACTCATCGGGCTTGCCTTGGCGTGGCTCCCTCCCTTTTTCCACAAGCGGGTGAGTGAGATTGAAGGTGAAGAACGGGAATGATTCCACTGGTGCGCATTCTCTTCATCATATTCGGCCCACATCCAATACTCTATATCATCCTATGTACATCGCAACAGAAATGGTATGAAACGGAGCCGTGCGTCAATTGGGAAAAACCCAGCTTCTTGAGCCCTTGAAAAACGGTGCTGGATAGGTCGGATGGTCATGACTTTGCATTTCGTCAAGATTAACTCTGTCAGTAAAAAGCCAGCAGAGGTGTGTTTTGTCCTTTTTCAACGAGACCCCCCGCGTACGCTTAGATGCTCGCATTTATCAAGTCGCAACTATCAGTGGTTGATAACATCGAACCGTGCACGCGCTTGCAGCTCTTTAGCGATCCGTGCACAATGGCAAGCTCGGCTTCAAACTCGTGTTTGTCTTCAGCCCCAATCCTTTTTCGAAAACAACGTTCTTTAAAAGACATACCTCTAATAGGAGGGACAGAGATTGAGTGGACGGATGACTAGGATCTGACGAAAGAGACCAAGAAACAGAGGAACAAGAGTGAGTCTCCATCTACATAAGCGTTTGTATGCGTGCTCACAAAAACAGTTTGTGGCGTGCTAGCCACCGACGTATGAGGCCCAATGACATCATCGAGAATGGAGCGGTGGATCATATAGAGCTCGAAGAGATCGAAAGCAAGAGGTCGACTACCAGACTGGAGAGGGTTTCGAAGAAAAGGTCTCCCTGCTCCCGGCTGGTCTCATACTCGGTTCTTACTCCATATACTTAGACCATCTTCCGCGCCATTGACTACTTTCCGGGCAAAGCGCTCGGGCACGACATGTTGGACAAGGATGAGGATGATTACGAGGACGGGTAGGAGGACCAGGTGTGTAATTCCACCATGAGAGAATATGCAGCGCTGCTGAGTTCTAAACCGAAACCGAAAGGCTGTGGCCAGAACAAAGCAGCGTGCAGCCAGACCCCGCTCGCTTGCTGACATTYKYTGACACACCCCCACACACACACTCGTTTGCTCAGCTTTCACTCGCTTGCCAACATTGTCATAGTGCTCACTTGCTCATGTATAGATTCTCACTCGCTCGTTAGCATGCGTTTCATCCATTTGACACCTGTTGGTCCGTATGCTATGCTCGATAATCGTGAAGGGGAAAGTATTGTCAACGGCTGTCGAACCCTCGCGTAGCTGTGAGAGAGTGAAGACGTTGGTATATCGTGATACACTCTGAATATATTCAGGTAACAAAGAATACAATGAATTCACATCTCATTATTGTGTATTGCAATCTAAGCCCTATTCTGGATCAGCTTTTTACCAAATTTCTGATCCATTTCTGATCCTCCTTCCACAAATGCATATTTGACATAATTGTGGTCACCCATGAACCACAGTTGGCTTTGATGATTACAGTTCTGAGGCTGTAGTGTAATGAAGGCTTTGGTCTTATAAGTGTAATTTTGCAGGCCATTTGTAACATGCTGTTAAATTCAGTAAACAAGATAGCCAGTTGCCGAGATGCGACTCGGCATGCATTGCCAAACACGGACACTGCCACATCATAGCTGCCCAACGTCCCGTTATCAATAGTATGGGACTGCTTCTGTCCTCTCCCTCACCAAATCAGATGAAGGCAATGCAATAGGTATTGGGGTAGAGTGTTAGAGATTTGCTAATAGGAATTTAAGAAAAGGCCTTGGACCTGCCACACAAAGTGGTGGCCCATACTTGTTATGATGATGAGTGTCATCCAATCTAATCAATGATGTAATGCCATGAGATAAGTCTTTGATGAGTCATGTGGATGCAGTGCCATTCCTTTCTCCTTGCTGCATCCATGTCTCTTCATATGGGGAGCATGTATAAAGCTCCCCCTTCTTTCAGTATGAGAACACACACACTGTCATTCACAATGCATATCCTTGACTCAGACATGCTCCTTTACACTGGTGTCACACCATGCCATTCAACATACCTGATCCTTTACTAGAACCTGAGCCCAACTTCAACACTGAAGTCTTTGAAGCTAGGTGACAAGAATTCATTGAATTGGGAATCCCAGTGGAGTGAATCATAGACACCCTCAGGGGAGTTTGAACCAATGAGAGACAGACAAGACACGCCAACTAGGAATGAGTTCACAACAAATTTGCAAGGCAAGAACAGGAATGTCCAAACCAGCAGCAGTAGCCACCACAGCCCCAGCCACCTCCACAATTAGATACCAATCAAATCAACAACAAGAAGGTGCCCAAAGTGGAGTACTTCACAGTCCCCCCCCTATTCTGCATGGAATCCACATGGAATCCACATCATTCCACCTAGTTGGTGGTCCACTATAATTGGCTGAGCATTCCATGCTCATTCCACATCCATTC
Source organism: Amanita phalloides (assembly GCA_032173475.1). Taxonomy (NCBI): domain Eukaryota; kingdom Fungi; phylum Basidiomycota; class Agaricomycetes; order Agaricales; family Amanitaceae; genus Amanita; species Amanita phalloides. Next base: position 9,882 of record JAENRT010000020.1, on the reverse strand, counting down.
CACATCCATTCCACATGGAATGTGGAATTTCCATGAACTGTTCACACAGAATATTCCGCATGGCCTCCACACAACTTCCACATCGTGATTGTCACACTGTCACACCCAAGCTCAGACACCTTTGTCAACATGGTCAGCACACGATCACACTCCAATGCAAGTCTCAAAGTGGTTGCAAATGAGGTATATCAGAAGCATTGGAGTGATCAATCAAGAAGTGGGCCACCAAAAAACAGCACAGGGATGAGGGGGAGGGAAACAGCGAGCATCTGGGCAGCAAGGGGTCATGGTGCATGGCCATTTTTTCCCCTAGCAATATGGTACTAACCACTGAATGCTTTGACAGGAAAACTTTGGCCATGCATGCCCTCAAAGATGTGGCAGTGTCTGTGGGCACAAGTAGTTCATTGACCTGGTATGTAGCACATCTTTTTCTACTTGTTTTCATTTGCTAATGTATGGTACTACCTTTCCTCATCCAATCCCTCCCAAACAACCCACGAAACACATCAATTCTGCCAAAACGAACACCTGGCACCCCCTGGCCCTTCCTCCCTCACAAACTGGACACCCCGCAACCACCTGATGCTTCACTAATGTATGGTACCACTTCCCTTCATCCCATCCCTCCCAAATGATGCCCCATAACCCTCAAAACATATGAATTCTGCTGAAACAAACACCTGGCACCTCCTGGCCCTTCCCCCTCACAAACTGGACACCCCGCAATTGCCCAACACTTCCCAACCCACCTGGACCCTCCCACAATGCCTTTTGCACCAACTGTGCATCTGGCATGCCCCAACCATGCACCTGGCCCATTCCAACCATCCTGGCCCTCTCTGTGGTCTTGTCTATGCCTGCCCCCTGCACTGCTCACTTCATGCCACTAAACCATGCACCACCACTCACCCACTGTGGTCCTGTCTATGCCTGCCCATGTGCCACTTGCTTCCTGCCCCTCACTGCTGTCTTCACACCACTAAACCATGCACCACCACCCACCCACCATGTACCTGGCCTATCCCATGGTCTTGCCTATGCCCGCCCATGCACCACTTGCTTCCCACCATTCTACCTACCCTCCTCCCACCACTTTTTCATATCTCCACTACCACCAAGATTGACATTTCAATGTAATGTAAATTTATATTATAATATATATATTAAATTGTCAATAAAATACATATTGCATATTGCTGACTTATTACAGTTCAGAATTAATTCTAGAGAATAGTGGAATCACAGTTGCACCACAAGAACATCCATGTTCTGCAACTGTCCAGTTTCTCAGTGCTAGGCCTAGCCAATCCAGCACACATGTACAATGGTCCAGTGCTCAAGGTAAGTGTCATTGTGTTTCATTCTTGTTCAGTCAAATTATATTGTTCTCAAGGTCAAGATCAGCTGTCTGAGGATGAAGAGTCTGAGTTGGAGGGTACTGAAGGAGAAGATGATGGAGTCAGTGAGAAGAGTGGTGACAAGGTATATTTTTAAATTTTGAAACATGCAACATTTATTCAATCAGAGTGCTGGGCTTAAGGAGAGTATTTTAGGAGACCATCTGGAGAAGGATGACAATGGAGAAGAAGGTGTGATTGAAGAAGAATTGTCCAAGGTATTTATTTTTCATATCAAGCCACAAGATCAANTCGAAGATTTTTGTTACAGAACGAAACACGCCTTTTACACGAGGCATTCCGCGGGTCGTTACATAACGATCTTATCATCATCACTTCATCATCACACCTCATCCACTTGTCACAATGGATCAGGTCTTCTGTTACGTGTTACCGTTTGCCAACATGACTTTGGCAGAGATCGGAATTGCCTTTGAGGCAGAATGGGCGCGTGGATGCGCAATTACCCAAAAAGTTCAGAAGAAGGTCGCCGCTGTGGTGGACAGGTGACAACGTGATGCCCACGTAAAAGCATATCATCATTGGCTCAAGGAGCAATGAAGGGAGAAACGATGACAGGAGCGAGAGGCTCAGCGGGAGGTGGAACAACTCGAGGAAGCGTCGGTTCGCGAGCAGGAGGAAGCGTGGAAGGCGCTGATGCAGGAGAAGTGCAAGAAGCTGCTTCGTAAACGGCGGCTTGAGGAGGCAGAGCGCAAGGCAGCGCTAGACTACCAGACGCTGGTAGATTTGTTAAACAACATGGAGATGGACTCCGTAATCTGAAAGGCACTATTCGACACGCCGTCGAACGTTTCATTGTTAACACGCGGATGGAACGTCATTACGCTGAAACACGAGGGATTGGTGTTGTCTGCTGAGGAGCGGAATCGATTAATGCATGCGCTCAATGGAAACATTATGAAGCCACAGCAATACGCCAGTCGGGAACGAACCAAATCCGAGTCAGTTCGATATTCATCTTATGAAAAGAAAAAGGTGTATACAATTTATAAGGCGGAACCCCGAACCCCTAAGAATTACAAGGGGCTAGGAGTAATGGGTAGCAAGACGCTGAGTCTGGACTATTTTCTCCCGGCTGTGGGAGAGGAAATGACAGAAGAACAGACGAAACGAATCACAGATTGGGCTAAAGAAATAGAGTCCAAATTACCAGGCAAACTGGGTCATTATCGACGGACGTCGGCTGAACCATGGAGAGAAAGGGGATACTGCTACATGTATCTCTTCGAGCCACGATATTATAACAAGTACAAATGGCCGAAATATCCCACCATGGAGGAAGTAACGTCGTGGGCACCAATTTTGAGAAAGCAGGATGTCAGTTTTGCGATTCGGGATGGAGATAAGGAGGGAGTGTATCATATTTACCCAGGCGACGAAATACTACTCGAAGAAAACACCACAGTACGAGTAGAAACGCCATACAAATGGGAAGATATCGATACGTATGGAAAGAACTACTGGTGGAAGAAGATCACTCTTGGCGCAGCCAAGAATGACGAGGAAGTTGTCTATCCGAGATGGACTTACGCGCAGGCGGTACAGTCCAACCACTTTCAAGGAGCTGGCAGACGAATCACACGTCAGTTCATGACAAACTGGTTTGGAGAACCGTCCGGTGATTGGTTCAATGAAGAATTGAAAGAGGAAATGCGAATGCGCCTGGAAGCAGTACACCTGCCCAGTTACATCGATATAACAAAGTGGAACCAACAGGTGCGACACGCTAGTCAAGCAGTGTTACCACCGAGAGGATTCACTGGATCAGGACCGGAGACTCCAGGCCTATGTTATCTTTGTTTGTTCAAATGACAGCACTGGCGAGCATTCGCATGGCCATATAATCCGTCTTGGGGAGAGATAGTGGTGTATGAAAAAGATATGAGGGATCTGGACGTCAGGGTAAAAGTAACCTTCAATCAGAGGGAGGCGAAATTCCACGTCGAATACAGCACATGGGGAAAAAGTGCGAAAGAAGTGTTGGAGGAATATGGAGGGGACAAATCGGTCCAGCAACACTACTCGGTTGGATTCAACATCATGGATGTGTTAATTCAGGCATTGGTGGGACTCATCACCGTGGCAGTAGGGATATTCGGACATGCTGCAAACGCTACAGTATGGAATGCCCACACAGACACGGAACGAACGGAGCAGGGAGCACAATTGGCCAATGTAATTAACCAAGTCCATGATGCTTTACANTGTATCAAGGAGAACAGTCTCAGAATACCAATAACGTATCAGTTCTTTGAACTGAGCACGAGGACATCCGAGTGAAGCCCCGGGCACCACGTCTTACAAGTCAACCGTTGGACCCCTTGATGACATTGTCTCATCTGAGATTGTCATTCGTATAGCCGAACGAACAGATAGCTGTCAGTAGTGCTGAGAGACTGAAGTTATCGAAGATTTTTGTTACAGAATATTACACGCCTTTAACACGAGGCATTCCGCAGATTGTTACATAACAATCTTATCATAATCTTATCATCACATTTGGTCTATCTGTCACAATGGATCAAGTATTTCACTATGTGTTACCCTTCACCAACATGATGTTGGGAGAGATCGGAGTTGCCTTCGAGGCAGAATGGGTGCAAGGATGTGCAATTACAAAGAAAGTACAAAGGAAGGTCGCTGCTGTGGTGGACAGGCAACAACATGATGCCCACGTTAAAGCATATCATCGTTGGCTCAAGGAGCAACAAAGAGAGAAATGATGACTGGAGCGAGAGGCTCAGCGGGAGGCGGAACGACTCGAGGAGGTGTCGATTCGCAAACAGGAGGAAGTGTGGAAGGCGCTTATGCAGGAGAAGCGCGAGAAGCTGCTTCGTAAACAGCGGCTCGAGGAGGCAGAACACAAGGTGGAGTTGGACTACCAAACGTTGGTAGACCTACTTAATAACATGGAGGTGGACTCTGTAATCTGAAAAGGATTGTTTGACATGCCATCGAATGTTCAATTGTTAACACATGGATGGAACGTCATCATGTTGAAACACAAGGGACTGGTCTTGTCCGCAGAAGAGCAGAACTGCTTAATGCATGCGCTTAATGGAAACATCATGAAGCCACAGCAGTACACCAGTCAAGATCGAACTAAGTCAGAGTCGGTCTGGTATTCACCTTATGAAAAGAAAAAGGTGTACACCATCTATAAAGCAGAACCCGTTACCCCAAAAAACTACAAGGGACTGGGAGTGATGGGCAGTAGGACGCTGAGCTTGGATTACTTTCTCCCTGCAGTAGGGGAAGAAACAATGGAGGAACAGATGAAACGGATCACAGAATGGGTGGACAGAGTAGAGTCCAAATTACCAGGCAAACCGGGTCATTATAAATGAACAGCAGCCGAACCATGGAGACAAAGAGGATACTGTTATATGTATCTCTTTGAGCCAAAATATTACAACAAATATAAATGGCCGAAATATCCTACCATGGAAGAAGTAACATCGTGGGCACCTATTCTAAGAAAGCGGGATGTCAGCTTTGCGATTCATGATGGAGAGATGGGGTTTATCATATCTACCCAGGTGATGAAATTCTACTTGAAGAAAATACTGCAATAAGAGTAGAAA